>JAFEMH010007833.1:0-60000 GCA_022495995.1 Adenophora triphylla var. japonica
ACATTGTGTGAGACAATCTCGAGGCTCAAATTAGAACCAACCTTTAATGAAGAGGTCGGTTTAGGTTTGAGAACCTAAAAGCGGAGGTTTTAACTCCCAATCTTGAATCTACAATCAATGAGTTGAAAACCTCCTTAAAAGTGTACGATGATGCGGATCCCCCTATGAGAAGGAGCTATTTCCTTCCAGGACCGCTGACTATTCGGGGGAGATGTCATACCTTCTACCACCAACCACTCTCAATTCCTCCATTGAACCGGTCGATCACGATGGAAATCAAGGAGAGAGTGTTGCTTGCCAATACCGAGTTGGCGATGCACGAACAATGCTGCCCATTTACTGTCAGGTAACTATGCTATGGAGAGCAATTGTCCTGACCCTTGGGAGATCGGCCAGAAGAAGTCGGGACTTTGAGGAATAACCCTTCGTGGTGAAAACTCGGCATTCGGACCTTACGGACCATAAATGCCAAATCAAAGAAAGTCCAATCGGCTTCGCGCCCATCGGTCTTCTCGGCAAGCACATCATCACCAACCGCGTCAGCATTAGGACCGCTCGTTCATTATAATTTTTTTTCCTTTGCTGAACTTTTTGTTAGTTGGACCGCACTCCATGTATTTCCTTTTGTCCAACTTCTTTTGCTTTTTGTAACCTTGTATTTTGCTTTCCTACCAATGTAACATGTAAGCTACTTGATGGTAGTAATGAAAAAATGCATCATTGGTTCCAGTAAATTTTGTTCATATCAAAGCCCTTTGCTTGCATTTGTAGAACAATGCCAAACCGCTTATGGTCTTAAACCTCATTCGAAATATTTTTCAACTCAAAATCATTCTTTTTGAAATGAAGTTTAAACATTCGGTTTACAAGCGCACTTTATACTTAATCTCATATTTTCAAGTGCCTTGAATGCATTTCTATACTTTTCATATGTGTAAGCTTTTCATTCTTTCAATAGTATAGAAATCTATAAGCTTAAGCTAGTGTGTGCGTTGACTTAGGGACATTGTTAGTCAAATATATGCTTAGGTTTAGAATTGCTTAACCCCAATCACAACAAGCATTATTGAGGACCCTAATTTTAATTAGACCAAATAGAATTTTTCTATGTATGATAGGATCCCTTAGTGCTAGTGCCGGTGTTTTGAATCATGTAATTTTCTCAAGACCTTGAAGATTTGAAGATGTGAAGATTTGCCCCCTTTGATTTTTTGTGAGTGACTCGGTTTGGCTACCTAACCGATTGTTCTCAACCGGTGCTCCTAACCTAACCGGTTACCCCACCTTGGTGATGTAACCTTCACGGGTTATAGCTTATTTCTTGCCGGTTAAGGCTTTCTCGACAAGCTTCCCTCGGCCTAGCCTAAGCAGAAGCATTTATTGCTCCCGACTACCCGGCAATCCCTTTAGCTAAAGTTGGTAAAGCAAGCATCTTTGAATAGGCGTTTGAAGTGACATTCTGCGGTGTCGGAAGCTCAAAATAGATTGTCAAAATAACCGGTACTCACATCCTTCCAACCACCCGAAGAAAATCTTCTCTCTCCTATCTCGGGCATTTAATGCAAAGATCCTTCATTCAAGGCATGCACGATCAAGTCATCATTGCAACCTCTTGAAAGACAACGGCTCCTTTTCAAAGTTCACTATAAATAGCTTCCTGGAGCATTGAAGAAGGTTGGTGCATTTATGATTCTTGAGAGTGAGTTGCTTTGAATTACCTACCTGCAAACTCCATAGTTCAAGGCATTCAATTCAAGTCCCCTTATTCACTAGACATCTCTGTTAGGACTTATACCTTTGTGCACCTCAATCAATGTTGTAGTGTTCCTTCATTAGACTACCTTTGGAACACATTGATTGATTCACACACAACACCCTAGAGAAATCGGCTCAACTTGTGAGCACATCTCTAGAAAACACCGGGTCTTTATTGTAGCACGATCAGGGTTAGTGGTCACCTTTAGTTTGGCGACCTTCAATCATTGGCTTGCAACTTGTAATAGAGTAGGAACCATTAATATAGTAGTGCACTTTCACAAATCAAGTTCGACCAAACTTGGTAGAGGGCGTGCTTGATTATTTAACCTTTGTGAACCTCTTGAACAACGTGTCATTCTTACGTGTGATTGTTTATTTTGTGTAGTTGTAAGCTGGTTGACATTCTCTCAGCTGGTCACAACCTATTGGCTCAACTTCTTGCTTAACTTGTTTGTCTTACTTGGAAATATAATTTGTTTTTGTTTGCATGAGGTTTTTAACTACTGGTTTTGAAACTCTACCTAACCGGTTGTAAACCTAGCCTAACCGTAATCTCCATTGTGCAAAATCAATCTAACGGTTAGTAAGAGTGTTACCTACAACCTTTTACAAAGAATCGAGTTTTAAGCTAAAAGTTTAAACGGGCTATTCACCCCCTCTGCTTTGATTCCTACCATTTGGGACCTAACAATTGGTATCGAGCTAGCAATTTTCGAAAATCATTTTTCCAAGCTTAACCGCTTGAATTGCCAATTCCAAAATGGCGGGAAAAATCATGCAAACATACAACTTGACATCCGTTCCCATGTTGAACGATAACGAATTTCCGGTATGGAAAAACGAGAATCATGCGGTACTTGGACTCAATAGACGATAGGTTAACCACTTTGTAGTCGAGAGATGGTCCCATGACACCCTGAAAATCAATCTTGCAACTAGAGCACCCAAAACTCCTCTCATGGATCATGCGAGATAGAGTCGAACAAGATTTTGAAGTTTATGAAACTTATGTGCCAAAACCGCGAGAAGAATGGGTGAGGATGACAAACTTTGTGATTCCTTGGACCGAAAAGCCTTGCACATCATAACCTCGGGACTTGATGACATTTGTACAAACAAGTACAATGCTATGAGACCGCTCAACAAGTTTGGCAAAGTTTACTCGAGATATTTTGAAGGAGATCAAGTGGCCAAGGACAACGGACTCTACAAAAGCGTTGCGAGTTTGAGTCCTTCAAGAAGAATCCAAATGAGACAATGAAGGAAACGTACGGCCGATTCTGCGAGGTGAGTAACTCTTGTGCATCTTTAGGTAGAGTCTATACCATGAAAGACCTAAACATGAGATTCCTCAATTCTCTTGGAGACTTGTGGCATGTGAAGGTTGCTATTTTGAAAGAATGCCGTGATTTGAACGTTACTCATATCGAGGAACATTGTGTCTACTTTGTTCTTATATGAGGAAGAGCTCAATCAGTGAGTGGAGTTCAAAAACAATTTAAAAATCTATCTCTGCCCGGCTCGAGGCCGAGATCTTCCACTGGTTCTTCTATGCTTACCGGCCAAACTACTACCAATGACTCTCCCTCAATCTCTCGGCCTCAACCAACTCAAGCCGATACCTCAACTAGTACACCTCTTGAGGTAGAGGATGAATTTCTTTGCATTTGCTAGAAATTACGGAAGGTTTAAGGATTTTAAGAAATCCACATGACAAATCATTCCAACCCAAATCCTCATCATTCCATAGATGCAGGAACTATCAAAGAAAAGGCCAAACCTCAACCTCAGCCGACGGAAAAAATGCCCAAGGTGAGCTTGTGTGTTACAAGCGTAGAAAACCCGGCCATTTTGCCTCCAAATGTCCTCAGCCGAAATATGAATTTCGAGGAAGAAACCTTTCAAGAAATTTCCTAAATCTAAGAGTTTAGTTGCGGAGGATGCAGGCGAAAAGGCTTTACTGTTTGGTTTGAGACCGATTACGAGAACGAGGAAGGCGGCTATGCTTGACTCGGATGAAGATGCGATGTCGGTTTTGTTGCTATGGATGGAACCTATGACAAACCCGTCTCCTACGGACTCCTATCTTTAGACACCCCAATTCAATGAACAATCATCCTATGTTGACCGAGACTCCACCTATGAGATCTCCCTTGACATACTTTGATGAACCCATTCCTACTCCCAAGGTAGATGCGGGTAATCCATATAATTTCAAAATTCAAAACATAGGTGGATCCCTTTATGGTCGATCTAAAACCATGCCCGCTCTCGGACCGTGATGCAACCAATTCAACCGACCTATCAAGCTCGAAGCCTTACCGATCGCCTCTTATCAACCGATGCTTGAGAACCGACCGATTCACTTAAAGCCTCTAACCGAGCCTAACCACTGAACCGATATCATCACTACCAAATTTTGATCCCAATTTTGAACCATCATCCTCTTCCTCTCGGCCTACTATTGACCCCATGCCCAATATGTCAAAGTGCGAAATGGCGAGAGGTGATGAATGAGCTCTTCTCCGATTTTGAAAAATTAAATGAAGCTCACAAAATTATGGTGATAATTTCAAAATGATCTCTCTTGAAAATGACTCTTTGAAAATTTGAAATAAAAATTTTGAAAGAAAGTAAGCTAGAGTACGATCGGTTGAAGAAAGATAATCAAGAACTCATGAGAGACTAAACATTTACATTTGTCAAATTGCTGATCTTGTGTCAAGAAATAATTCTCTTTCTAAAACCATTGACACATTCACAAAATCCCGAGCTATGGATGTTATCATACAAGATCGGTTATCTCTAGCAGAGATGTAACAAGCTGGTATAAGCTTTACATCCGGCGGTAAGGAAAAAGACTGGCAATGACAAACCGGTTACCAAGTCTGTCTGCGAGAACTTGATGGGTAAATTTGATGATGCTCAATCCAAATTGATTAAGAGAGAGTTAACTAAACCTTTCAAAGCTGTTCCACACACCTATCCCGAGGGAAGGGAACAGATGAAGGCTTATTTGGGCAAAAACAAATCCCGATGGACCGAGGTAGGCGATCTGAGCTAGGACAATATGTTCCACTCGGTGATGGTAACGGCAAAGGTGGAATTAAAATTGCTAACCGGGTTGCGGGTAAGGAAACCTCAGCCGGTAAGGAAGCCATCACCGGTAAGGGACCAGCCGGTCGAGACAATTGTCACCGGTCAACCAAGCGGTGAGGGCTCCCAACCGGTAAAAGACCTTCCAAACCAATGCAATAGGTCAACAAAGCTAAATCCATCACCTTCGTCCCCAAAGGATGCATTTACGCTCAATCGGTGAACTCTTACGAAGCAAAGGCTATATTGAACATCCAATCATCTAAGCCCCCTCAGCCATCTTCTAACAAATGTGTAAAGTGTGGTTTTATTGGTCACAAGGCTTATGAATGCCTCTTGAAGCACCTATCTGGACCCATTGAGTCAAAAAGCTCAGGTGGTGGCCGGGTATGGCTGCCAAAGAGGAACTAACTCTTTGGACCCAAAGAATAAGGGGGACCATAAGCTTCTTGTTTTATTTCGGGAATGCTTAATGGCCTCAACCGATGCTTAGGTAAGGATGTTTGGATTATGGACGGTGGATGCTCTAGGCATATGGCTGGTCATGCCGATCTCTAACCGATACGGAAGAAGCATCTGGTCCTCCGGTTGTCTTTGGTGACAACGCAAAGGGTAAAATTATCGGTCGTGGATCCATCAAAAGAGGTACAGTTGTTGTACAGAAGGTATCTTTGGTGGATGGTCTGAAACATAACCTTCTCTCTATTTCACAATTTTGTGATAAAGGTATGCATTGTATTTTCAATTCTTCCAAGCTGCTATGTGAAAGACATTGCTACGGGTGAAACACTTCTCCTTTGGATATAGAAAAGGTAACGTGTATGCTATAGACCTAAACAATGTTTCGAAGGTTACTAATGTTTGTTTTGTAGCTAAGAACATCAGTGAGAACTCCTGGCTATGGCACAAGAGACTCGATCACTGAACTTCAAATATCTATCCAAGGCTGGCTAATAAAAATCTAGTCGCCGGCTTACCTCGGTGTCTGCGATCATGGAAGGAAATGCGAGCACCGATTAGGAAAACAACATAAAGAATCTTTCCACAGCAAGCCACTGCATGTCCACTTCTAGGTGCCTCCAGTGCTACATATGGATCTGTTTGGCCCCACAACAAGCTGCCGGTTTGGGGGTAGCGAGATATGCCTTGGTTGTTGTAGACGACTTTTCAAGATATACAGGTAGAGATGTTTGCTTCAAAAGATGATACATATGAAGTTTCTACCAGACTTTTCCGTCTACTTCAAACCCAAAAGGAATGTGATATCATCAGTATGAGATCAGATAATGGAACGGAGTTCAAAAATCTTGGAATTGCTCAGTACTGTGATGATCACGGAATAGACCACAATTTCTCATTTCTTTGGTACACCGCAACAAAATGGTGTAGTTGAGAGAAAGAACGGGACATTGATCGAAGGCTGGAAAAACAATGATATCCGAAGCTAGGCTTCCCAAGTATTTTTGGGCCGAAGCTATCCATACGGCATGCTTCACCCGAGAATAGATCATTGGTCAACAAGTTTCACAACAAGACCCCTTATGAGTGTGGCGTGGCGAGAATCCCCAATATTAGTTTCTTCAAGATCTTCGGTTGCGAGATGCTATGTACTTTACAACGGTAAAGAGCGCCAGAGGTAAATTTGATGAAAAAAGGCTGATGAAGGCATTTTTGTGGGATACGCCAAGCACGGTAAGGCATTTAGAGTTTTTAATAAACGGTTGTTGAAAATTGTTGAATCTGTTCATGTTACTTTTGATGAATTTGATTTGCTAGAGTACGATAAGGCTCCAAATAGTGCTTGATAGTTCTGGTGTTTTTGAGACAGGTGAAACAGGTAATCAAAACTCTAATCAAACCACCAGCAACAACGCAAATCAATCTCCAGCTCAACCTTCAGCCTCTAGTGGTGTAACTTGTAGAGACTTAGTTGATGACTCATTCTTTCCTCAATCGGTTAGGCATTCCAATGTACAAACCCAGCTAACCGATCCTCTTCCAGCTAGTCCTCATATTACCATTCCAAATTCACCACCTGGAGCTGAACCAATTTCACCCAATAACTTAACATTTCCATCTCCACTTACCGATCACAATCATCAGTCAGCATCACCCTCACCTAACCGATCACCTCAACCGGTCTCTTCTCCCTTAACCGATTCCACTCCTCCAATAGAAACCTTAAGACAGGAATCGGTCAGGCAAGACCTACCTAGGGAAGTGAGATTAGTTAGGAATCATCCTTTAGAAAATGTTATTCGGTGATGTCTTTGGACCTAGAATGACTAGAGGCCGGTTAAGAAACTTAGTAGAACAACATGGATTATTTTCCTCTGCTATGGTCTCCAACATAGAACCAAAGAAAGGCGAAGAAGCACTTGATGACCCAGTGGGTAGAAGCTATGCAAGAAGAGCTTAACCGAGTTTGATAGATGCAAATTTTGGGAATTAGTGCCTAGACCTAGTGATCAAACAGTGATTGGAACAAAATGGGTATATAGGAATAAATTGGATGAGTCTGGAAAAATTGCAAGGAATAAAGCCAGATTAGTGGCAAAAGGATATAGACAGGAGGAAGGAATAGACTATGATGAGACCTTTGCTCCCGTAGCTAGATTAGAAGCCATTAGGTTATTCCTTGCCTATGCAGCCTACAAAGAATTTAAGCTATATCAAATGGACGTGAAAAGTGCATTTCTCAACGGTGAACTTCAAGAGCTTGTATATGTTGATCAACCACCAGGATTTGAAGATTCCAAGAAGCCTAATCATGTCTACAAATTGAATAAAGCTTTGTATGGCCTCAAGCAAGCACCGCGAGCATGGTATGAAACTCTCTCCAAATTCCTACTTAGTGAGAAGTTTGAAAGAGGTAAAATAGACACCACTTTATTTATTGCAAAGCATAATGGTCATTCATTGTTAGTTCAAATATATGTTGATGACATTATTTTTGGATCTACTAACGAAAAATTATGCAAGAGATTTGAGAAACTTATGCAGAGCAAATTTGAGATGAGCATGATGGGTGAGCTAACCTTTTTCCTTGGACTTCAAGTTAAGCAAACCCAAGAAGGTATTTTCATCAATCAAGCCAAATATACCAAAGATCTAATCAAGAAATTTGGTCTTGATTTCGCTCATTCTCAAAGTACTCCAATGGCCACAAATGTTCACTTAGACAAAGACGAATCCGGTAAGAAAGTAGATATGACACTCTACCGAGGTATGATAGGCTCTCTACTTTACTTAACCGCGAGTAGGCCAGATATCATGTTTGTTGTATGTGTATGTGCTAGATTTCAAGCTGACCCAAGAGAATCCCACTTGCAAGCTGTCAAAAGAATCATTAGATATCTTGTGGGAACTACTAACTTAGGTTTGTGGTATCCAAAAGATTCATCATTTACACTAATTGGCTATTCGGATCTTTGATTTTGCAGCTTGTAGGGTCACCAGGAAAAGTACTAGTGGAACTTGTCAATTTCTAGGTAACCGATTGGTTTCCTGGTCGTGCAAGAAACATGCATCAATTTCCACTTCTACGACTGAAGCTGAGTATATAGCCACTGGAAGTTGTTGTTCACAAATTCTATGGTTGAAGCAACAACTAGTGGACTATGAAATCCCTCAAGAAGTATGTCCTATCTATTGTGATAATACCTCAGCCATATCAGTCTCCAACAATCCTGTGATGCATTCAAAGACCAAGCACATAGACATTAAATATCACTTCCTCAAGGATCACGTTGAAAAGGGTAACATTGTTCTTTTAAAAGTCCATGCGATTATCAACTAGGCGATATTTTGACAAAACCATTGGACATTAAAAGATTTGAATTCCTTAGAGGAGAACTAGGCATGATTGATATTCGTTAATTTATTGTGCTAACTTTGCTTTGTTTGTGAAAGCTCTCGGCCGATCTTGGTGTTGCCTCAATTACTTCTGCTAACCGGTGCTCTTGACCTACTCTCTTAACCGATTAAGAAAGATATCCTAAACCGACATCCCCTAACCGATGGCCCTTAACCGATGCAAATGTGCTCTCTCCCAACCGGTCAACTTTTCTTCCATAACCGTTCATTGTCTAACCGATCATCTCTCTGATCGGTCAAGCCTCTAGTGGTGACGTCAGCTCAACCGATTGATCATTACCTAGCCGACGACGTGGCCGGATTATTATTCAATCCGTTTCTAACCGGTGCATCCCTAGCCGATAAGTCACATCAATCTTTTCAGCCATCTATCGCCTTACCCTATCCTGACAAATCCATAATTGTTGTTCCCTACTCCCTCCTACTACCGTCCTTTTGTACTTGATGGTGGGTCAAATTTAAAATTTTGTGACCAAAAATGTAACTTCTGTATCATTCCAATTTATCAAAAGGTTATCTTTTTGTCATTATTGCATTATGGTTTAAGCTACTTTGCACACACGTACCTAGTTTTAAATCCCTCATATTTAAAATCGTGTTCAATATCTTTTTAAATATCTGTGCCATGCAGTTGAAACGTTTTTTTTTAAATTTCAAAAACCCCTCCATCTTCTCCCTTTACTATATAAGGAAAATCAAGCTTCTATTTCAAACTTTACGAATCTCGTTTTCTCTCTGCAAAAGCGTCAAGATTTCAAGCAATCAAAACTTCACTCTTCCACCGTTCTTCAAACCTTAATCCTTTACGGTAAAGGCTTTTCTAAAATCCAAACTCATTGAACTTGAAGAATAAGAACACTTTTCAAAATCTAAACTCACATCTATTTTTCTTTTGAAATATGTTCTAACTTAGAATGTTTTTGATTCTTAAACTCTTTTGACAGATGGCTCCCAAACCAACCAAGAAAGACATCTTCGGAGGTTACATTCTTCCAAGCTTCTTCGAATCTGAAGAAGGAAAGATCCTCCAGGCCATGTTGACTGCTTCCGGTCTGTTGCCTTTCTTGATGCCAGAAGGAAATGATGATATTATGTATGAGTTGGTCAATGAGTTCTTCAACAATGGTGTTGTAGATGATAATCCAAAGCCCGGTGCTGTATCCCATATTACTTCAACTGTTGGTGGTTTTTCCGTTGATTTCTCTCCAACTTCCATTGCCGAAGCTTTCCCTACTCTTCCCTCAACCGGTTCATCTTCCGTCACCTCGAAAGAAATGGAATCAGCATGGGCTAGTGTTCGTGGAACCGATCCATTTGTGACCGGTGAAGGAAACAAGAAAGCTGATCTAGATGCTGTTCACTACGCCTTGACCGAAGTAATTGACCGATGTGTGATTTGCCGGTCTGGCTCCCATCATTGTATCACTATGATACAATGGGAAGCCATTGCAGCTGTTATGCTTCAAAAGAGGTTCAACTGGTGCTCCTTTATCTACCGTGTCATTTTGATTGCATTCAAGAAATTTCAGAAAGAGAAGCCCTTGTCCAGATCTAACAAGGCAAAGCCCATTCATTATCTTCTAATGAGTAGAATTCTGATGAGAATCCCATCTATCTTTTCCATTTTTGGTGGTCAACCTTCTATTCCTAAGTCTTTTGTCAAAGCTTTCGACAAAGCCGATCAAGCAAGGATTCTTAGAGAAGCTAAGCCGATGGCTCCCATTGATGCTCCAACCGAAGCTCAACCGGCTAAGAAGAAGACCTCTCAACCGAAGAAGAAACAGTCAACTGATTCCTCCAAGCCGGTCTCCCAACCTCAGCCTTCTCAACCGATCCCCTCTCCGGCCAAAAGAAAATCCCCAGAACATGATACTGAAGACAGAGAACCTATCTCAACCATTATCCGAACCAAAAAGTCAGCAAGGAAATCCTCCAAACCTACTACTCCTCCTCCATCCTCCTCAAAATCAAAACCAATTCCAAAAACCCCTTCCCAAATAGCCAAAGAAAATGCTGAAAGAAGGAAGAGAATTGAAGCCGACATTTCCTCATTCATACCCTTCATCCCCAACCGACTGCTTGGCCACAATACCTTGACCGATGACATTCCAATCACCGGTCATGCTTCCAATCCCTCTTACCGAAGATGCCAACCGATCAGAAATCCCACCTTCCACATTTTCCACAATAATCCTTGGTCTTTTAACCCTAAGTCTGCACCGTCTCCCAGTTGGGTATATCCAATAGATCACTTGCCACCATTTATTCGGAAGCTGCTTCAATTCCATGAAATCAACAAATCTTCCATCCCAGTTGGCAATGTTCAAGATTATATTGATTTTGGAAACCGACATGTTGAAAATGGTGTATACTTCAGTAGACCTTGCCGTCTCAGAGACTTTGATCTTTCCGCTTCTAGGCGCAGTCTCATCAAACAATACAACAAATTCTTCGATCAGCTTCCCCTCAAATGGAATGTTGTTTTCTTAGCTCAAGATAGAATAAGACAGGACATGATGGTCCAAGCTGTATGGGCAGATTTTGCCATTCTCTATGGAGCTGAAGATACGTTGATTGAGGCCCGACTATTATCGATCAGGAGATATGAGATGGAGTTTGACTCTCTCCCAAACTTTGACTCTGAACCGGTTTCCCTTGGCCCAAGGAAGAATCAGCTTATCAGGAATGTGATGGATTTGCTAGATAATTTATTGGATATGGACAATGAACTCAAGGCTGCTGGAAATATCTCCTTAGCCGATTTCTTCTCTGCAGGTCAGTCCAACTCCACCAAATGGCCCACGGTTACCGATGCTGAGATTGATGCCATGTTCGAAGATGATGAGGAAGAAAAAGAAAAATCTGAGGAGATTGCTGAGTCTGGTTCAAGTTCTGACTCTAGTTCTGATGGAGATGATAGGCCTGACCGAATGGAGAGTACGGATCAAGCATTTACCACTCCCAAACCGATGACAACGGTTAGAAGCCTAGGAGGAGGCATTAGCGATACATCACCGGTTACCCCATTGGGAGGAGGCACATCTGACCAACCGGCCTCTACTCAACCGATGATGGCGCCACCGAGCTCAATCCCTCCAACCGTTGTATCTACTTAACCGGTTAAAGCTTCTCAACCGATTGATGCTGATGATGTTCTTTTGCAGCAAGCTGTTGCTGTTGCTGTTAGCCTATTTGATGTGGAGGAAAAGCGGCTACAAGACCGAGCCGATGCTCTTGCCACGGCTCAGGCTCTTCAAGCCTCTATACTTGATAGCCAAGTGAGAGAAATCCAATCCATGCTGTCTAGTCCTCCAAGGGTTGAGGAGGAGATTCAGTCTGTGCCTCCCACTACTTCTACTCCTGATGACGAATCTGATTTCTTTGAAGTGGAGGATATTTCTGATGATGATGATGAATTTAATATTCTAGATCCAGCTGTTCCACCAGTCTATGCTGATCCTTGCCTCTATCAGAAAGATATATTTTCTTCCTTAAACTATTATACTTCAAAGTCTTCCATTCCTCGCACCTCTCATGGCATTCCCCTCTTTGGTGTTCATGAGAAGATCTCTAGCCGTGCTGAGTACAAAATTGTTTCTGATCCTCCTCCATTTTCCCAAGAGCTCAAGAAATTGAAAGAAAAAGATGTTGGTATTCCCTTCTATCTCTCCAGAACGGTTGGCCCTGGGGAAACCAGTTTCAAAGCCCAAAAACCGGTTGTGCTTAAACTTCGCAAACGGTTTCCTCCACCCAAAGGTCAACCGGTCAAGCCTTCCAAAACCGATCAGCAGTTGGTCACCAATTTCCCTACCAAGCAGAAACCGATATTCTCTCCTTCCAAATCTCAAAGGCTTCGTCACATAAGAATTCAAGGTGGAGTGGCTCAACCTGCTACTGGACCGATTGAATGCACATTTTCTTCTGCCAATATTTTCATGCGTTATCTTTCGGTCAACAATCGCATTTCTCAGGTTTTGGAGCTACGGATTTTGAGATGGTGCTACGAAGTTACTCACAGAGTTGGGTTAATGCCAAATGTGACCCAGCTTTCTATTATGAGAAATGGCAATCCTCGGCCATGGAGCAACATTCGGCAAGCCTCCCTTCTTCTCCTGGCTCTCAGGGTTATTCCTTTGATTCGATCAAGGCAACATGCTTTATCATTGGCTCATGCTGCTGCTGATCTGGTTGCCTCCGCATTTGATGAAGCCCATAACATTCAGAATGCCATTGCTCTTAGCCTTGAGTCTGATTCCCTTATCTCTTCTGACCCCAATGACTTCCTTGTGTTCAGCCCCTCTGTTGCCTCTTCTGTATCAGTTGATGAGAATATTACCTTTTCTCCAACCGGTCAAGTCTCTAGGATCGGTCCAGTTCATGTCAACTCTCCAACTGATTCTTCAACCGATGCCTCTACCGATTCTCCAACTCCATCCCTTACTGGTCGCTCTATTCCTCTTACTGCTCATCTAACCGAGAAGCCTCCTACCGTTCACCATTCTCCACCAAACCCATCCCTTGCCATCCAAGTGTTCATTCCTCAACCGGTTCTTGCCTTGACTGTTGCTACTCATTCAACCGGTCCTCCTGGTATATCAATCAGTTCCTCAACCGTTGACTCCTCTTCTGATAGTGATGCTGCTGCCGACGCTGATCCTTCACCTGATGCTCCACAACCAGTTCGTGAAGAAGAACTCAACCAACCAGTTGTTGTTCGTGATCTTTGTGAACTTTATGATGCCCTGGTTGTGAGTATGGTTAAGTCCAATCAGGAGGAGGAAGAGAAGAGGTTAGACAGAATGGAACACGGTTATGCAAAGGATCTAGCTAACTATGTGGCCGATCTGTTTGATAAGGATGCCAAGATCACTGATCTCTCTACTCAGCTAGGTGCCTTGTCTCAGTTGAACAAAGAGCTTATGAACACCGCCAAGGATGCCCAAACCGATTTGAAGCTTGCAAACGAGGAAATCAAAAGGTTGAACCAGAAGCTTACCGATCAAGCCTCTTTGTTTAGAAAGACCAACACTGAGAGGATCAAGCTTAAATCAGAAAATGAAGTGCTCAAGAAGATGTTAGCGGACCGTGATGCTGAGAAGTCTGCTAGAAAGAAAAGGAAGAGAGATGAAAAGGAAGCCAAGAAATCAGCCAAGAAATCTCGCACCCAACCGGTCAGTCCATCGGCTACCCCTCCTTCAGACCCCAAGGATTTGCCTCCAACCGATGACCCTGCTGCTCCAGTCTAGAATGTAACCGATGATGAATTTGTCTTTCCATCTTTTGCCTAACCGGTTGCAGCTTAATCAATGAGATTTCCTTGACCTCAAACTTTGTTGTTTTGAATGATTTGTCTTTCCTTATTTCCTTTTTAATTGTTTTTGAATGTTCAAACTGTTCTAACTGTTTCATTTTGCAGGTTTACTCATTCAAAAACATTTTACTTTAATTTGTCTTAATTTTAAGCTTTCAATTTACCTGTAAGCTTTCTTAGGTTACATCTACGATGTTACTTGACTTAGGGAATGACATATCTAAAAGATAAAATTTTAGTCATTCTTTTACTAAGTCAAGATGATGCTAACCTAGGATGATTGGACTTAAGCAATTAGGAGGAGATTGTTAGTCAAATATATGCTTAGGTTTAGAATTGCTTAACCCCAATCACAACAAGCATTATTGAGGACCCCTAATTTTAATTAGACCAAATAGAATTTTTCTATGTATGATAGGATCCCTTAGTGCTAGTGCCAGTATTTTTGAATCATGTAATTTTCTCAAGACCTTGAAGATTTGAAGATGTGAAGATTTGCCCCCTTTGATTTTTGTGAGTGACTCGGTTTGGCTACCTAACCGATTGTTCCTAACCGGTGCTCCTAACCTAACCGGTTACCCCACAAAGCTGATGTAACCTTCACAGGTTATAGCTTATTTCTTGCCGGTTAAGGCTTTCTCAGCAAGCTTCCCTCAGCCTAGCCTAACCGAAGCATTTATTGCTCCCAACTACCCAGCAATCCCTTTAGCTAAAGTTGGTAAAGCAAGCATGCTGAATAGACGCTGAAGTGACATTCCTGCGGCTGTCAGAAGCTCAAAATAGATTGTCAAAATAACCAGTACTCACATCCTTCCAACCACCCAAAGAAAATCTTCTCTCTCCTATCTCAGGCATTTAATGCAAAGATCCTTCATTCAAAGGCATGCCTGATCAAGTCATCATTGCAACCTCTTCAAAGACAACGGCTCCTTTTCAAAGTTCACTATAAATAGCTTCCCTGGAGCATTGAAGAAGGTTGGTGCATTTATGATTCTTGAGAGTGAGTTGCTTTGAATTACCTACCTGCAAACTCCATAGTTCAAGGCATTCAATTCAAGACCCCTTATTCACTAGACATCTCTGTTAGAACTTATACACTGTGCACCTCAATCAATGTTGTAGTGTTCCTTCATTAGACTACCTTTGGAACACATTGATTGATTCACACACAACACCCTAGAGAAATCAGCTCAACTTGTGAGCACATCTCTAGAAAACACCAGGTCTTTATTGTAGCACGATCCGTTAGTGGTCACCTTTAGTTTGGCAGCCTTCAATCATTGGCTTGCAACTTGTAATAGGTAGGAACCATTAATATAGTAGTGCACTTTCACAAATCCAAGTTCTGACCAAACTTGGTAGAGGACGTAGCAGTTATTTAACACTGTGAACCTCTTCAAACAACGTGTCATTCTTCTGTGTGATTGTTTAAATTGTGTAGTTGTAACTGGTTGACATTCTCTCAACTGGTCATAACCTATTGGCTCAACTTACTGCTTAACTTGTTTGTCTTACTTGGAAATATAATTTGTTTTTGTTTGCATGAGGCTTTAACTTACTGGTTTTGAAACTCTACCTAACCGGTTGTAATCCTAGCCTAACCGTAATCTCCGCTGTGCAAAATCAATCTAACGGTTAGTAAGAGTGTTACCTACAACCTTTTACAAAGAATCAGAGTTTTTAAGCTAAAAGTTTAAACAGGCTATTCACCCCCCCCCCTCTAGCCTGATTCCTACCATTTGGGACCTAACAGACATGACTTATCATGTTAATTCTTATGGACATGTTTTTACCAAGTACAATGTTTGCTTTTGCTGTAGTAGGTAATGGCATCAATCAAATAGGGGAAGATTGTTGGGTATGCATATTTTAACCCTCCTATTTTTTGATTAGATTTGATTGATACCATAACCTCCTGTCTATTTTAAGAACTTTAGGACCCTATGTAATGAAGCTTAGACTTCAATTGTTTAGTTAAGTCCATTTTATAGAATAGGTTAAAATTAGGCTTGAAGACTGGCACAAGACTCATTGGATTTGAGGATTGCAGTTCAAAAGTTTCAAACCGCACTCAAGCAACCGCTCGTGCTGAACCGCCTTGTGGAATTCCTTTGTTGAAACTACCCCTTTTGAACAACTGCAGTGTAACTGCATATGTGAAATGCACTTGTGCAGTTCCATGATCTCAACCGCACTTCCTCAACCGCTTGTATACCAGACCGGATCCAATGATTGAAGACTTGAAGTGAAACACATTTTACCGTTGGTATCCATGTCAGCAATGACAAAAGTCAACCACCAAATCTTGTCATGTGATTCAATGTCAGAGAAGATCTGTAAGGATCTTGAAAAGGTGACAGGTGTCCTAACTACCTTACTTACACAAGCTCGATCGCCTTTATCTCAGAATCGCTGTACTCAAAGGACAAAAGTGGATATTGTGGACCAATGGAAAATCACCAGTACAGTACTTGATACAGCTGTGTCCAACGGCTAGTTCCTTGGTGCTTGGGTATAAATATCCCCAATCTTCACCATTTGAAGATTGCTTGAAAAATTGATTTGCTGTGAGTTCTTAGAAGCTGAAGCTCTGCCCAGAAATTCTTAGTCATTTGAATCTTCATCTTCTACTTCAAGAAATATATCACATCCCAGAAATCAAGCCTTAACACCATCAAGAATCATCGTGCTCTCCATCTCATAGATCTAAAGAGCCTTGATCTTGTTCTCACATACACACCTCACTTTCATTTGAGATACACTGGTTATAGTCTAGGATTCGATCTTCATAGAATAGATTTTAGATCTGAGTTTGAATACTTTGTAATTTATAATCTCTCTCATACTCAATATAAAATCTAGCTCTTAGAAAATCCAAGACTAACCATCTTGGTAGTGGACGTAGATCGTTTATTGATTGAATCACACCAAATATTATGTTCTTACTTTCTGCATTTCTTATTTACTGTGCTTACTGATTATCTATCTTTCTCTCTGTTTGATCTTAATTGTAGTTATCCTTAATTGTTGTGAATTGTGTTTGGAGTTAACTTTGTCAAACCTCATTTTCAGTTTTATAACTGCTCACAAAACCGCACTGAAACTGCTTTGCAAAACCGCCTATCCAAAACCGCTTTGTAACTCAAAAATTCCGCTGTGTATTTTACATCTCTACTTACAGTCTATTATCAACTGCAAGCGATTTTGTAAGCTTAGAGGTTTAGTTTTTAAAAGAGGGCAAAAAATGTGTAACAACTATTTACCCCCCCCCCCTCTAGCTGTTTTTCACCCTTGTTGAAACCTTTGGGACCAACAAGATTGTTGGTGTAATGCCTTAGGCTATAGTTATGTTTGACTTGAACCGTTATGTATCATCTTTATCATTTATTATAGAGCATGTTTATTTGGTTCATTATATGTTTTGCATGTTTATTATATTGAACTGCGTCCCTAGTTGTTGTGAACAACTAGTATAAGTAGGTAATGGATAATCATGGAGATGAGCATTACACTTATGGTTACTTGCTAGAGAATAAGTACTGGATTTGACCTACTTATGAGATTTATGACATGGTCTGTTGTCATGATTAAATCTCATGATAGTCGTGTCATTGAAATCCTTAGTACCTGAGATTATCATCGTCTTTCACATGATGAACGTTGCGTTTAATATAGTCTAACACTATCTTTAATCGGATAGTAATAAGGGCTATGTTAGCACGATTGAATTCATGTAGGAAAGAATGATAAGTCAAGATGGGATTTGTCCCTCTTATGAAGAGAGATGTTTGCTTGGGCCCCTCGATGAATGATGTTGATGAAATGTGTGGCCACACTCAAGTGATTTGATAGAGATCAAAGGCATTTGGATTATCAACATATTCGAGATCGAGAAAGCATTGAACGGAATGAGTTGACATAGACCATGACTCATGTTCAATTGGACATCGTGGACAAAGGGGTTGTGACATTTGATTATCCAGGAATCAAGCTTTGATGTTATATTTAATTGGGTGGACATAATGATTTGCTAGAAGTCACTTATGTCTTGTGAGGTTGATGTTTCAACTCACTACCAACATAAAATATAATTCCTAAAGGGTCACACACAAAAGAACGGATTAAAAATGGCTAAAAAGGTGAATTCTGGGCTCTAGGGACGACTCTGGCACGACTAGTGCTTGAGGGGATGAGTCGTGCCCTATTGGCCCAAGTCGTGCCTTGTGAAGGGACGACAGAATCAGAGTGAGCAGTCATTTAGGGACGAGTCATCCCCTACGGGACGAGTCGTCCCTTACGGGACGAGTCGTGCTCACGACTCGTGCCCTTACGCATCTTTGACTTTAAACTATTGTCAATTGATTTGCTCTTTACAATACAAATATTTACTCTCACGCCGAAAGGTCTTCGTCGGTGAAACTCTGGCTTAGTTTACGTGTTTGTTCATCTTTTTCGGGCTATTCAAACATACAAGATACAACCTTACCGCTGAATTTGAACTGATCCAACGTTTTTTGAATCATTAGTTTTATATTAATGAGACTCATATATTATACCCACAACAACAATTCAATTATTATTTCCTATTCACTTTTTCTCTCCTACCTTGCTTTTCACCTTCATAATATCAATTCTATTTAACAAAAATAAAATAAAAATCCCTCCGTCAAGTACGTGTTGTTAGTGGATAGGAGAGAGAAATTGAGATAGTGGTGGTAAGTATGACAAGTAAGCTTCATTAATAAAAAAATATTATAAATTTTTATTTTTGTAAAGTGAGACTTAACGATGAGACACGAAAAATGACAAAATAAATAAGTTGTTACAGAACTTGTAAATAGTAAATTTGGACTTATAAATAGTAACTTTGTAATATACTATAGTAAAGTAAGTACTCTCTCTCTCCCGCTACAAATTGCACATTTTTTTATTGAGCATCTCATTACAAATTGCACACTTTTTAAAATGGTAAATAATCTTTACTATTCCCTCAACTCATTCTCTGTCCTACATTATTTTAATACTCACAACACCATTATAATTTACTATTCTCTTCACTCATTCTCTCTCCTATTTTATTTTTACACTCACAATATTTTTAACATTATTTTTTTTCTTAATTTTCGCATAAATAGTAACCGTGCGGTTTATAGAGGGACCGAGAGAGTATTTATCATTCACAAAATCTGGGGAGAAACGCGTTTCTCCGTCGCTTATGGAGAAACGGGGCTTGTTATGTCGCGCGACATACATAGCCACAAAAACTGAATATCACTTCATCACTGATATCCGTAAGCTTTGAAAGGATATCCGAAGGCTTTGTAGGACATCCAGAAATCAAATATTTTTTTGATATCCTTTACAAAGCTTCTGGATATCCATTTCCTTCTGATATCAGCTTTAAAGCCGATATCCAAAAAATACTTGGGTTTCTGGATATCTTTACAAAGCTTCGATATCCATTTCAAAGCTTCCTGGATATCCGTGCTTTTTAAAATATCCTCAGAAATTGCTACTTATGTCGCGCGACATAATAAGCGTTCGCTTCTCCATACGCGACTGGATTTTAAACGCGTTTCCGCACGCACTCTTATTTCATTTGTCATTGTCATTGTATTTTGGAAATAAGACCTTTTTTTTTAACGGGGGGTTGAAGAATGAAAGCACTTTAACCACTGTATGGGGACGGCACGGCCAGACAGGCAGGTGGTGGGCACAGTTATGAAATAACAGTTAGAGAAAAAAGAATCCATGGTTAGATTTCCTCTCTCCTTTTTTTCATTTGTACAGTACAAGTTGGAAATGAAGTTAAATTACTGTTATCAGTCAACACACAGTACAAGCGTGAGTGAGGTGAGGGACAAGCGCATGTGATTCATTTTTAACATTTCCAGAGATTCTCTTCCCTTTTTAAATCATTACACTTCCCCATACCTACATTTTTTATTGTCCCAACATTACAATTATTTAATTCGATTTAAATTTAGACTATCTCAAAGTTGGTAAATTCACCTTTTCAAATTTAATCCGATTTCTCATTATATATGGTCACAAGAAAAATCAATATTTTACGAATTTTAATAAATACTTCCTCCGTCCCACGTGAATGCAAACTTATTTCTATTTTGGTCCGTCCCACGTGAATGCAAACTTCCCAAAATGGCAAAGAATATTCACTATTTCACCCACTCATTCTCTCTCATACTTCACTTTTACACTCACAACATTCTCTCTCCTCACTATTCCTCCCACTCATTCTCCCTCCTATTTAATTTTTCATACTCACAACATTTAACTTTTTCTCTTTCTTACATCACTTTTCCTTAATTCCTACACCCAAAAAGTTAGTCCACTATCACATGGGACGGAGGGAGTATCTTGTTTAATTTTATATTTTCAGTTATACATTTTCTTACTTAAGAAATGAGAATTCGTTCATATCTAATTAATTAGTAAATATAAAACGTAAATAAGGATATAATACAAAAACAAAATAAAAATTTGTATTGATTTTATAAGTGGTCAAATAAAATGAGATAAACAAAAATAAAAATGTGGCAAAAAATAATGAGAAAGAGAGAGTATATTTTTAATTTTGTTTACACTTTATTTTTTAATTAAGCTAGAAAAAATTCCAACTAATTTATATACTCTGGATTTTTAACAGAATTATACTCCTTTATAATTTCATAAAACACATTGCATTTGCACAGAGAAAATATTTTATTTATTTTAAGATAATCAAAAATTATATTATTAATTCTCCTTGCGTTTCAAAATGACAGTGTCGTTTAAAAAAATACATTATTAATAAATGAATATTAAATTTTTCAAAGTTAATCTATATCATTAAAATTTATTAATAATATATTAACCTTGAAATATGAATATTCATTTATTTCGAAAACGTCATTAAATCAATATTATCTAATTCACACTTGTAAAGTTGTAATAGTGGTATCATTAAAATTTTAATCTAATACTACTTGTTAGACAAATCTAAACAATTGAGCACAAAAGAAAAAGAACTACAATAAAATTGAAATACAATATACAACATAAATATTAACAAAGAAAAAATCGTAAGTCGTCGTCTTGAATTTGCTTGAATCCGAGCCGTGTTAGACACTCTCTTTAAGACTAATTCGCTCCCTCACTACGAGTGATCGAGGTCTTCAATGAACGTTAGTCTCCCAGGATAGAACGGATGAACCGGAACAACTTTGCACTTAAGTTTTTCGGCGAATTTCTCTATGCTTGGACAAAATC
The DNA here is from genome assembly GCA_022495995.1 of Adenophora triphylla var. japonica. Taxonomy (NCBI): domain Eukaryota; kingdom Viridiplantae; phylum Streptophyta; class Magnoliopsida; order Asterales; family Campanulaceae; genus Adenophora; species Adenophora triphylla. The sequence goes on from JAFEMH010007833.1 coordinate 21,311, forward strand.
ACCATGGATATTTCTCTAGGAGGCCAAAGGAAGAAAATAACAAATTGCAAGAGGGAGGTGGAGAATTGATGGGAAAAAAAATCAATTTTCATTATTGTGGGTCTCTCTACTTATAGCTCCACTAACTCTTCCATAAATACCCAATTAATCTTAGTATTAATATGAGACTCATTATTTTCTATTCAAGAAATTTAATACCAAACTTTGTAACCCCAAATTTCAAAGTAATGATCTATATTAATCCCACAATTAATCTAGGAATTATGGGACATCAATAGTGGTGTTAACTTCTAAAAGTTACACTTTAACCCACTTACTTTGAGCTATCATATCTTTCTCATCCAATATCAAATTGGACATCTAGATATTTCATTTTTCATGTTCTCACAACGTGGAACATGAACCCATAATAATCTTTGTCAAACGACAAACGATTCATGTAAGGAAAATACACAATTTCCTTCACATAAAACGAATTTTTCCAACAATTCCCCACATGAAGGAAATTAATGACGAGTTTGGTGATAGAGTCCGGCAGACGAAAACTTGCATACGATAAGTGTGGGAATGCCCATTGAACCTTCGCTCGTACAAGCATATTTACTCTACTCGCAAGTCGGTAGACGCGATGTCCTTGAACCGTTATGCTTTTTCTGTAGCCGATCATATACTTGACACAAGTAACGTCCTAACATAGTTCAATTCTTATAGCTATGTTCATTCATGGCCTTGAACATTTTGCCTGATTCTGTGAGAGGGTCTAAGAATTGAGCCTCACACAATTTTCCTCGAAGCGGCCCCACTTCTCTCTCACATATATGATTTCTTAAAGGTAACCCATATTACCCCGCTCGAATTATCGACGCGTAAGAATCATTAAAAGCCTTAAGCTTATCCTTGTCCTTTCGGGATGTCATTAACATGAATGGACTTAGGGTTGGTTCCCCCACAGTAACGCTGCAAGTCTTTTAACAGTTAGGTTGTCCCATTGAATCTAGTTCTTGAGATCTCCAGTCATCTAGATTGGGTTTTTCGCTGTGTTTAACTTTTAAGAGGCTTACGTCTCATTCCCCTCATCGAACTTTCAACTAACTCTCTATTTAACCATTTGGTTAACAGATCCGTTTATCATTTGACTTCACATTGTCAAATTAGTTGAGAGTAGTTGTTTAATGGTATTATGTCTTAGACATAAATGTCTAGACTACCATTACACACATTGCTATATATCTTTTCAATCATAAATTGACTTTAGCAATATACCATCTTGCTAACACAAGCTTTATCAATTTGATAATTGTTAACTCAAATTCATTTAAATTCCAGCTATTCCATATTGATCATTTCAAAATTTCAAGAATATCCACCTAATGACTTGTTTAACAGCAAGTCTATTAGTTTTCCTTGAATTTGAATCAACAGATCAATTGACTAGAATTTTTTTCTTAGTTAACATATCGTATTTTGGATTTAATTAACAAAGCGATATAGTCACTCTTGTTTAAATCCAAACAATCAAACCTTTAATGTCCTCTTTGCACTTGTCTCAAGTCATACAATGACTTTACAAACTAGCACATTTTCTTCTAGGTTCCATTTCATGAACCGTTTCAACACTTTGATCTATTTCACTCAAAGTATCACTTATTCACTTCCATGAATTTGACATCAATACTTGGTTTCCATTGATTTTATTTTCTTTTGATTTTTATATATAATCAAACTTATTGAATCATATATAACAAACCAATATGCACAATTGTTATAAACATAACTTTTTGAAACATAATCCACATTTTAGTAAACAAATTCAATTTCTTTGATAATTGGACTTTCTACTTTGCGAAACACCCCAAATTAACAAGTGTACGTAGGCCTACGTTTTCATACTTCATATGGAAATCTCATTGTTTTCTTGGGGAAACATCTTCAAAAGGTAATTATTTTCCAAAGTATACCCACCCCCACATTTTCGGAGTAGTCCCAAAATTAGCAATAATGTCAATTTTCATTATTAACACCATTTGATTATGGTGTACATTGCGGACACTTTGTTTAATTGCTCATGTACAACAAACCCCCTGGATTGTTCTATGTAAATTTTCTCTTCTAAATTGATATTTAGAAAGGTTATTTACATCCAGTTGATGTATTTCAAATGCTGCTATGCAGCAATTGCAAATACAATCTTTATTCTCATGATGAGAGAATAAGTATCAAAGTAATCAATTTTTTTATTTTTCTTGTAATCCTCAATTACAAGTATAGCCTTATACTCATTGATTGTTCTTCCATCGATCTTCATTTCCTTTATGAAAATTCACTTATATGCTTGTGATTTACTACTCGGAGGTAAATCCACTAGTTTTCAAGTGTGATTTTCCAAGATGGAAACAATCTCACTTTTAATGGCCTCTTTCCACAAAGATCCTTTCAAAGAGCTCAATGTCTTTATAACTTTGTGATTAACTTTCTAGCATAGAGGTTAGAAAATTCGGGCCATGGAATTATCCTATCCTACCTCATTTGCTATGTTGAGGTCATGCCTCTTCTTTATCATTCCTCATGATAAGTTTCTTCTTCTTATATTGAATCATTAATTCGTTTAAATGAGTTTGCCTCATCTTTTAATTTATAAGGAAACATGTTCTTAAAGAAAGAAGGGCTTCATGATTCCATTCTTGAATCTTGAATTCATAAACAAGAATTCTATAATCACAACTATTGTAAGCATACCCAACACATATGCAATCAATAGTATTTAGTATAACATATACACACACTATATTTAGTTGTGTTTTATCACTACCTCTTTATTAAGTTGATTTTCAACTTTTTCTTTAAAGAGATAAGATTCAACATTTTGCTTTTTAGCAAGCAATGTTAAAGGTAAAAACTTATATTTTACCATCATCTAGTGAATAACATTCACACCTCAAGCATCAATATGACTTGATTATAGCTTCAAGCATAAATTTGATAATTCTTGTTTGAATCTATTTTGAGTCTTTTGACCATATAAAGAGATTCAATCTCATTATTAATCACTTGAATACCCTTTCATTTCATTCATTCAAACATCATGAATTACATTCTTGATGACATCACAATTGCCACTCAAGACACAAGGTATATGGTTGACTTTTTCAAACAAGTTTGGCTTTTCATACACGTTTGACTTTTCAAACGATTTTGACATTTCAAACAAGTTTGACCAACTTTGTTTTTGTATTAAGCATTTCAGCATGCTTCATCACATTTGCTTTCGCCACAAGAAATGTTAGACAACTTTTTCTCCAAAATTTCTATTCTCTTTTCCAACACAAAGACGAATAGCACACACCTCAAGATTCATTTCTATTCATTTATGTTTGAGGTGATTTTTTAAAATATCTTCAAGTGGGAAGCAATTTCTCAATTATTGTCATCACTTGAGAATTTTACTCAACACCATCCATTTAACATGGTATTTATGGAAGACTATTTTCACTTCTTTCATATAATTTTTTTTTCGATTTATGGAGTCTGTAGCGATGCGCGAATTTTTCAACATCTCGGAGTCGCCACTTATCATTTATTTAGGAAAACAATAAGAAAAACCTTTTTTATTTTAAAAGAGATTTGAGGGTTCGGGGGTTAAGTTATGGAATGGGTAGGTCGAGGAGCATCCATTCCACCCGATCCGAAGATCGGTCTTGCCAATCAAGTATTATCAATCTTTTTAATACAATAATTAAAGAAGAACAAGTAAACCCTAATTAATTTCTTGATTAGAAATGTCGGATTGTATGCTTCAAGATCGCCTCCATCGATTGAAGAGACTCTAGGCTAATCCTTTTGATGGGATTACACCACTCTAAAAGTCAATAGAGAGATTGAGAAGAAGAAGAGTAAAAATTATAGGAGTTTACCTTGTTTAGGGAGTATTTGATTTAGAACGTGGTTCTAAGATGTCTTCTCCATCGAGAAGTGATTTGGGCAGAGCTTCGCCTTGATGCTAGGCTTGAGTCTTGATGTTCGTCAATCAACGTGGTTCAAGGACGAATTTAGGAGTTTGTTTGTGAGTGATTTGAAGGAGTCTTTCGTGGAAAGAAAACAACAAATTGTGTGTGTTGTGTGTTTTTGATTGTCGATCGGGGACCTTTCAATCTAAAACTGTTGGGAGGAAATACTGAAAGTCATCAGGTATTTATAGGGTTTTAAGAGGTAGAGGTGGAGAGGTAAAACACTCCTAGGAAAGTTCTAGAATTCAGATTTGATTGGAGAACCGGATGGGATAAGATTTTATCAAGAAAAGAGTTTAAAACGGAGAAGAATTGTGATTCTGCACATCCTGTCGAGGGGATATCTCGCGCGAGACACGCTATTCCGCGCGAAATACGTAGTCATTTGACTATTTTGTCCTCTTCAGTTTATTTCGTTAGTCAGTTAGGTCCAAAACTAACGAGGTTAGTTAGAAACTTAACGAAACATGACGAGACTGATATGCTTTCATCAAAACATAAAAGTGAGACGAAGAGTAGTGTAATCATGTAATTATTGGTTCAGAATGGGGTGTCTACAGAGCCCCTCGGCGACAAGACTTATGGAAGAAGTCATGTCGTCGATAGAAAAGACATCATTCTGAACATTGGGATGGTCGTGCCTCACGGCTGCCTACGTATCTCTAAGAGAGAATCAGACCAAACGTAGTTCGACTCCAAAACACTAAAAAGGCTATTTTAGGTATTTTGAAAAGCATTTTCAAAAATTGAAGAGGGATTTTTTTTTTTTTGAAAAGGTAAAATCATACTGAGAAATCAAGGACTTGACCCAATTCTGATGATACCCGGTTTGTTGATGAAGTCGTTGCAGTGTGCCGCCCGAGGTTACTGACGTTGCCGTTGTTGCCGAGGTCACGGACTTTGTTGTCGTTGCTGTAACGAATGTTGCCATTTTTCGAAAGATTGGTATTTTTCTTTTCTTTGAAAATCAATCGAAAAACACGGAGTCGCCACGCCATTTTTGTTTTAAGGGCCAAAACTTTGAAAAATGCTCGAGATTAGAGATTTGGGTTCGGAGGTCACGTTACACGCCGGGAAGAACGTTAGTGTTCACCCGGAATGCCTCGTAAAAACGAGTCTTCCAAGCTTAAAAACCATTTGTGTGCGTGTGTGTGTGTGTTATTTTGGCCAAAATAAGTTCAAACTGAGAAAAATAAAAATTGAGAACTCTTTATAAGACAGTAAACAAGTCCCATGATTTTTAGTATGATTTTTGGGTTGAGTTTTGGTACTCAAAAGATTTCTTGAAGTTGGAAACCAATTCTGCCAGAATAAAAAGGCAGTAGACACTTGATTTTAAAACGGATTTAAGAGTTTTAAAACTTCAAAATCTGGGGAAAGTCCGAAAATGAAAGTTGTTCAAAACACCTTAAAAAAGGTTTTTGAAAAAGGATTTTCCATTTGGAGATGATTTGGTAGACCAAAACCCTCTGGAAATCTCAGATGTGGAATCTGGATTTCCAGAGACTGATGAACTGACCTTTGGAAAATAATTTTGAAAAAGGGAGTTTGACTCACGCAAAAAATAAAGTAAAAATATGTCTGGAAAGCTATGGATTTTGGATACAAAAAGTGTTTTGTAGTCATCACCAAATTCCAAATTCTTCTGTATCCAAAAAATTAGACCATGGACAGAGGTCTTAGAGAAAGGCTACTGGACAACAACTTTCACAAGAAGAAAAATGTGATTTTAAAAGGGGTTTGCATCCATGCTTGTCCCCATTTCCTTGCTTTGATTAGTAGTCACTAGACATTTTAGTGGTGATCTACTATATCAAACCATCCTTAGGGTACATTAGGACTTAAGCATTTCATTTGTTTGGGAAGGGGAGTTTTATCCTTTGAAACAAAGATTTTTGTTGTGAAAATGGTTTTTAGGGTTTTGAAAATATGTTTGTAAGAAGAAAAAACAATTTTGAAAGAAATGTTGATCCTTGTAGAGGATCATCCATGGAGATGAACTTCCATGGTGATCCTCTTGGATCTAAGGCAAGAGGAAAACAAGTTACATCTTCAAAGTATGAGATGCATGCATGGATGGGATTTAGGGTAGGGAGAAGGAGGTTATACCTATCTTCTCTTGTGTTTGTGTTTGAGACTTTGATTTTAAGAGTGTTTGAGGCTTGAATTTGAGAGTGAGTGGGTGTGATTTGGGAAAATAATCAAGAGAAAAAGGTGACAATTCAAGGGAATTCTCACTATTTTCTCTAGTATTTTCGCCAAGGTGTTGCTGTGAATGAAGTTGTGGCTCCTTATTTCTGTGGCTGAAGGGCTCAATTTATAGCCCTCTGAAAATTACAGAGTCATCCGCGCGGATAGGAACCTCAGCGTGCACTGTTCATTAATTACAGCTGCAGGCTTTGGACACAAGAAATATTTTCAAAATATTCAAACTGGTTGCTGTTTTTCAGCTTGCCAATTCGGGTTTTTTCAATTTCTTTTCTTTTTTAAGATTCCTCTCTTGGTTTAACCTTAAATAGCAATCCCTAATCTACCCTTGCTTTGTTAGAAAAGTTAGGAATTGTTAGAAATGTTAGGAATGTTAGGGCTTTCGTTAATTTTCTAACGAAATACTAACAACTCAAATTGGAGCACTTACAGTAGCCCCTCGGCGACGGCGCTTTCGAAGGAAGCGGGGTCGTCGATAAGAGTAAGGCTCCATATTTGACAAGATGGAAAGGGGTGACCAAAGTGGTCGAGTGTCTGAACCTAGTGGTAGGCTACCTACATATCCTGAATGGAAATCAAGCCGGCCGTAGTTCGGGTCTTTCGATGTTGACCCTAGAGTGGCTATTTTGAGGCGTCAACCTAGTGAGCGAGTTCTGCAGTCGATTGCTGAAAGAAACTCAGCTGGGGATGACCATTTTGGTCTGGTGGCTGAAATTATATATCCGTTCTACTGTGGATAGGAATGACCATTTTGGTCTGATGGCTAGAGTCGTATATCCGCTCTGCTGGGGATCTGCTCTGCTGGGGATAGGAATGACCATTTTGGTCTGGTGGCTGAACCTAATGATTGCTACCTACGTATCCTTAAGAGAAATCAAGCCAGTCGTAGTTCGGGTCTTTCGATGTCGACCCTAGAGTGACTATTTTGAGGCGTCAACCTGGCAATGATGGCGTTTTAGGTGCCTCAGACTTGGATGATGGCGTTTTAGGTGCCTCGGACCTTGAAGATGATGGCGTTTTAGGTGCCTCGAACCTTGAAGATGATGGCATTTTAGGTGCCTTAGACCTGGATGATGGCGTTTTAGGTGCCTCGGACCTTGAGGATGGCGTTTTAGGTGCCTCGGACCTTGAAGATGATGGCGTTTTAGGTGCCTCGGACCTTGATTTGAAATGATTTCCCTTGATGGTTTGGAAGAGATGGTCCTTTGGTGGACTTCATTTGAAGGGATCGGTCTTACGTCTGCTGCCGAAGGAGAGGATGACCGTGCTGGTCGAGTGGCTGGACCTATGGTAGGCTACCTACGTATCCCGATTGGGGAATCAAGCCCTTACGTAGTTCGAAAAGCTGCTGGGGGTGGAACGGGATTCCGTTGGCATTTGCTGGGGAAAACGGGCTTACGTTTTACGGCCGTCGGTGATAATGAGGAAAGAGACGGGATTCCTTTATCTTTCTCAGAGAAATCGGACTTACGTTTTACTGCCGTTGATGATATTGATGAAAGAAACGGGATTCCGTTATCTTTCTCGGAGAAATCGGACTTACGTTTTACTGTCGTTGATGAAATTGATGAAAGAAACGGGATTCCGTTATCTTTCTCGAGAAAGTGACTCACTGCCATCGTTTGATGATTTACCCATGAAAACGGGATTCCATTACCTTTTTGGCACCACGCTACGCTGCTGATGAATTGAAATGAAATCGGGATTCCAATTCCGCGGTATCTTTCTCTGAAATCGGACTTACTTTACTATTGATGATATTGATGATTGACGGGAAGAGACGGGACTTCGTTATATCTTCCGCGGAGGAGAATCTTTCGTGCAAGAAATGGGATCCGCTATCTTTCTCGGAGAAAGTCGGACCCTACGTTTTTACTATGCGTGATGATTTTGATGAAAGAAACGGGATTCCGTTATCTTTCACGGAGAAATCGGACTTACGTTTTACTGCCGTTGATGAAATTGATGAAAGAGACGGGATTCCGTTATCTTTCTCGGGAAAATCGGACTTACGTTTTACTATCGTTGATGATATTGATGAAAGAAACGGGACTTCGTTATCTTTCTGAGAAATCGGCTTACGCTTTTTACCGTTGATGAAATTGAAAGAAAGAGACGGATTCCGTTATCTTTCTCGGGAAATCGGACTTACGTTTAATGTCGTTGATGATACCTTGGATGAAAGAAACGGGACTTCGCTATCTTTCTCGAGAGAACGGGCTTACGTTTTACGCCGTTGATGAAATTGATGAAAGAGACGGAATTCGCTATCTTTCTGGGAAATCGGGACTTACGTTTTTACTGCCGTCTGATGAAATTGATGAAAGAAACGGGACTTCCGTTATCTTTCTCGGAGGAGAACGGGCTTACGCTTCACTGCCGTTGATGAAATTGATGAAAGAAACGGGATCTTTCTGGGTTACTTACGCTTCTGATGAAACGATGAAAGAACGGGTCGTTACGTTTCTGAGGAGAACCGCTTTTACGGTCGATGAAATCGATGAAAGAAACGGGATTTCGGCCATCTTTCTCGAGGAGAACTAAGCTTACGTTTTTATCGCCGTTGATGATATTGATGAAAGAGACGGGATTCCGTTATCTTTCTCGGAGAAATCGGACTTACGTTTTACCGCCGTTGAAGTTCTTTTGAAAGGGGGTTAACTTTGGTTAACTTCGTTAACTCGTTAAGTCGGGAGGACTAAACTCGCAGAAGTCCCGAATTTTAAAGGGTAAAATAGTCTTTTTGTCCCTTCAATTTGGTCCGCGCGGAGGGGAATGTATCCCAGACTGGTTTTAAAAAGGCGCGCCACCCTTCCTTCTTCTTCTTCACCATTTTGAACGCAAATTACGAGAGAAAGAGAGAGAAATCGAGAACTCCACCATTTTTGGTTCAAAAAGCTTCAAAATTCTTTCGATTTCTTTGATTTTTCGAGCAATGGAACACGCGGGAGTAGCTATTCAAGGCCAAGGACGTGGCCCGGTCGCGGAGAGGCTATTAGAGCTCGTTCGAATGAGGAGGCATTACTCTCTTTCGCAATCGATTGCGGAGGAACCATACCCCGATGCGTGGCAACATTGGGCCTCTGATCCGAGTCTCCGTACGGTATACTTCGAATCTCTCCATTTTCTTTGTTGATTTTTGCTTGAAATTGATTTTTGTGATTTTTTTTTAATATCCGAAAGTTGGATGTTCTTGGCTTTGGATTTTGTCTTTGATGATTTGCATGTTGTAATGAGTATATGGGTAACTCAAATGTGCATTTTGTTTGAAAAAAAGAATGGGCATTTTGCCATTTTTTTTTTTAAATATGAGATGATGAAAATTTGCCTGAATCCGGGACGGACTTTTGTCGCATGTAGGATTCTTGCAATGAGATGATGCTTCCATGAATGATATGAATGTATGCATGTGTGCTTTTTGTAGAAAATATGATTTTTTGTGAAAATGGGACGGATTTTTGCTTTCGTTGATTGAGTGAATGACTTGTGGAAAATTGCTTATTTGTGCTATTTCATGAAAAATGGGACGGAGTTTTTACTTCCGTTGACTCAATGTTGTTGACATGTTTCTTTATGCCTGAATAAATGATGAATGGCTGTTACTGAAAATCTTTTCTTTTGTGAGAAAAATGGGGCTGAGTCCATCAGAGATGCCGTTATGCCGCCGAATTTTCTTCAGGAATTTTATATGATGCATGTATGCTTGCTTTTTTTTTAAATGCAAATGCAAAAATTATTTTTTTTGACACATTTTTTTCTTCCAATTGCGGTGGTGGAGATCGTTGTGATCTGAGCAACTGGAATAAGCCGAAGACTCGAGGATCAGTGGAGGCCGTGGCTTGACCTGCGACCGGCTTCCTGGGCCCCGGGCCGAGGAGTTCTGATGAGTCCGAGACAAATTGTCATCGGGACCGGGTCAGATGAGTTCATCGAGTGCCCGAGGGGGCTGGATCAAGTTTCCCAAGAGTAAGGGCCTGATTTTTGCTCCCTTGGGCGCAAGATTGTGGGACGTGACCCACACATTTCATTTCTTCTGGGGCGAGGCCACCTGGTCACACCTTCCGATTACGCCGCTGATCACGGGCCCGTCCTTTAAAGGACGGAGCATTGAGCGGAGAGACGGCCACAAATGGCTGACCTGGAGCCGCAGATCTTCTGGGCTTTACCCCATTCCCAAAAAGTGGACGGGTAATGGAGTATGCCGTGGTCCACGGGAAGATCGTGGAGAGCATAGAGAGTTACGAGGCCGGGATGAGAGAGTGGTCAGCGGTGCATTTCCGTGGCTTTTCTATGGTTTGCTTTTTCGAGCACACTTTTTGGACACGCCGAGGGGACGGCGGTGTTTGCTTGCTGGACACATTGGAGGATGTGGAGACGGCCTGGGAGGTGTCTTGGGAGAGGCGGTGGCCGGCAGAGCCATATTTCGCTCGGATCGGTATAGCTCGAAGGCCGTCGCCTCCCCGACGTGCTTTGAGTTCCCTCCGAGGTATAAGCTTCGCCTTATCTTTTCCTTAAGCACGCACCGTTCTTTTCGCACTTAGCTCCGTTGTTTCGACGTAAATGTTTTCCGAAAAACGTCTGGGAAAATGTTTTCCCAGAAATGTTTTCCCGTAAAATGTTTTACTGAGGTGAGCGTAAAATATTTTACTGAGGAAAATATTTTACTTGAGGAAGGGTGTAAAATGTTCGGTGTTTCGTAAAACGACTCATATTTCTCACAGGCGACGGCCCCACCCCCCCCACCCACCTCCCCCAAATTTTTTTTTTTTTTTTTTTTGTAACGCCCTACCCCCTCGTTTACCACCCACCCCCCAAAAATTTTCTCCGTTTCCCTACCCTAAGCTTGCCCCCATCCACACCCCCCTCAAAAATTTTTTTTTTTTGTAACGCTCTACCCTCGCCTACCCCCTCACTTCCACCCCCACCCCCAAGAATTTTTTTTTTTTTTTTTTTTTTTTTTTTAACGCTTGCCCCCCACCCCCAATTTTTTTTTTTTTTTTGTAACGTTTCGACTCAAAATTTTTTTTTTTTTGTATCGCTTTACTCCTCAGCTTACTTCTCATACTCTCTCACACTTTCCCCCCAAAATTTGCACGTCCCTACCCCCGCCTACCCCCTCACTTCACACCCGCCCCAAAAATTTTTTGGGGGGGAGTAGCGGGGGCGGGTGGGCGGGGCGGGAGGCAAGTGGTGGTGGGAGCCGATTACAAAAAAAAAAAATTGGGCAATGGGGGTAGGCATGGGGTAAAGGACATAAAAAAAAAAAAAATTTCGTGGGGGGCGGGTGGGGGTGGGGTGGGGTAGCTAGGGGGCGACAAAAATTTTTTTTTTGGGGGCGGGGGGTGGGGGCGGGGGGTAGGCAGGGCAGGGGCGGACATAAAAAAAAAAAAAATTTTGGGGGGCCAGGCGGGGGTGGGTGGGCGGGCAGTGGTGGGGTAAGACATAAAAAAAAAAATTTTTTTCGGGGAAGGGGCGGCGGGGGCAGGGGGCTGACATAAAAAAAAAAAAAATTTTTCAAAGGCGTAAAGGGGTAGGCAAAGGGTGGGGCGATTACAAAAAAAAAATTTTTTTGGGGAAGTATGCAAGGGTGGGGTTGGGCAGTGTGGGTAAGGACATAAAAAAAAAAAAAAAATTGTGTCAGCGTGGGGTAGGCAGGGGTGGGGGGCGACACAAAAAAAAAAAAAAAAAAAAAATTGTGTGGGGAAGGCGGGGCGGGGGGGTGGTGGGGCGGGGGGTAGGCAGGGGGTGGGGCGATTACAAAAAAAAAAAAAAAAAAAAAAAAATTTTGGGCGGGGGCGGATAGGCAAACAGGTGGTTTGTGACGGCGTAATATGAGTTGTACATGGGCGCTCCATTTTTCCTGGGAAACGCTTACTTGTGACAAGCGTCGCAGGCCAAGCGATGGCTGGGCGGCAGTGCTGTCTGGAAACGCTTACTTAAAGAACCAAACAATGGAAACGAAATGCTTATTTTCACCTGAAAACATTTTCCTGGCTAACCAAACACCGTAAGACAAAGTTATTTTCCCTGAAACATTTTCTCCCGAAAATGTTTACGCGAAACAAACTGAGCCTTTAGTTTGATGTGATATTTCACCTTTCGCATGTGTACGGGCTCGAGTTCTTTCATGTCACGATAAGGCGGCAACCTGACGGAGCACATCTAGGCATATCCGGCCATGCTCTCCTGGGAGCAAGCATGCTCGGAGAAGAGAAGTTCCAGGGGGCGACGACCCTCAAGTACAGGATTACCTCCTCGACGAGCCGAGACGATGAGGGGATGATTTTCTACCCCGGGCCGCTTCGACGCGGAGCATTGGAAGGTGCCGAGAGATGGACCGTGGCAGCGGAGGATTTCGAGAGGTTTGACCTGTGATGTGGCCATCCGGGAGAGAGCGACGCGCCGCACGGGGCGAGGGTGCGCCTCCGATGGCACCGGCGAGCCTCCCGCCGACATGATGCATCCGAGCGAGAGATGACCTGGGGTGACTATCGAGGTGGCGCACTTCTCGATGTTTGTGGCGATCGAGGAGTATTCGAGATTTATCTTGAGGAGGCCGAGGATGCCCTGTGTTCTGAGAGAGGGGGAGGGATCAGCGATACCTCGATCGGACTTTTCGTATGTCCAGATTTGGTGGGATTGAGGGCGTAGATCCCTCAACCCGAGCGGGTCCCACGAGCTTTCTCGCCTCGTCCTGATATGAAGGTACGGCTTTTTACCGTCTCTTCTTCTTCCTTTCGCTTCATCATTTTTCGCATCAATTCTTTCTCGACACTTTTATTTCCTTCAGCTCCCTGGCCAAGTGGCGAGAAGCCGACGAAGCAGTGATTGGGGCCAAGAGGTTCCTCAGAGGATGGTTGCTTGGGGCCGCTCAGTAGCTAGACGGCACATGGCACCCTGTGGAGCGGGAGACTTCCCCTATTCCTTCCGAGCATTCTACCGAGACCCCTCTTTCTCCTCTCATAGATCCCGGCATGGAGCTTCCTCCGGACCACATCATCCTCGGAGATTTTCACGGGCAGGGGCACGTTTGGCACCACGGTGGATCTTCTTCGCATGTCCAGGAGTCCGACGCGTTCACGTTTGGATATGACTTCTTTGCGGATCTCGGGTTGCCTTATCGTGGCGTACCGGTTGATCCAGGCGAGCCTCTCTCTGGAAACGAGGACGATGATTCTGAGCCCGAGACATTCATGGCCACTGAGGAGGCGGGCCCGAGCTGCAAGAGGGATCGGGAGAAAGCGCCGGCCACCGAGGATTCTGATTGATTATTTTTGATTGATTTCTGAGACTGTACCTATTTAGACATATACACTTTTATTTTTCATGCACACTTCTTTTTTTTTAGGAATGTAATGATCTAGAATTACTTTTCTCCTTCTTTTTTTATCTATTATGAATGCAATGTTGCATGAGCCCTGGTTTTTTTTTTGGCAAGGGTGTGAAGGTTTTGAGCTGTGAACTGTTTGGACAGGCTTTGCAAAGGTTTCGAGCGAAATATTCCTCCGTGGTGCAGCAGTTGGAACTGCTGCAGATTTTTTTTTGGGGGGGGTGACATTCCCATCCGCGCGGATAGGGTCGAGGTCTGACACTGGCATTTAATTTTTGCTTCAGATCTGGTTTTCCTTCTTTTAATTCAAACAACCACTCCATCTGCTCATTCAAACAACCATTTTCGGGAAGAAGGAGAGAAAAAGCCATGGAAATGCCCAAGAACTCCATCAAAATTGTCCCAAGAATCCCAAATGTCATTTTTCAACAAATTCAAAGAGCGGTGTAGGGAGATTATGCACGAGAGGAGGTCATTCTCTTTGAAGAAAGGTACAAGATAAAGTGCTTGTGGTCTCTAAAAGAATCGGGTTCCTGACTATGATCTCTTGAGAGCTTCTTTCTTCATTTTGGGATAGTAGAAGGCATGTTTTTTGCTTTTCTTACAATGAAATGGTCCCGATCGTTGAAGAATTCGGGCTTTGCTTGGTGGTCCCGAGGTGGAAGAGATTGCAATTCCTTTGCCCGAGGGGTTTCTTTCGTTGATAGGTTGTGCAACCTTCTTCATCTTTCCCTGAGGAAGCACAAGGTATGATCTCGTGGTCCCAATCATTTTGACATTTCGGTCTTCCCCGAGTAGATTTAGGGGTTTAGGCTTGATTGATGATGCCTATTGGGATGCCTTTGCACTTTGCGTGTTTGGTACTTTGCTCATGGTTTACTCTTTTCGGGAATCCGTCACCGAGCCACACCGGGATGTGGTTGTACACCGCCGTCGGGCGGATGTTGTGCCCTTTGATCCCGGGAGAGACTTTTCATGCTCTTGATAAAGTTGGCTACCTGGGGAGGCGGTATATGCACTGGGGCAGCCCGCTGCTCTTTGACTATGTGGCTGATGGAGCGCCGGGGTTCTTCGCGAAACTTCCGATGCGATCAAACCTTCGACATTTGCACAGAGAGGGTTATAGCGGATTTTGATGATCGTGGCTCACGGGAGCGTTGATGGCTTCGCCACCGCGGACATCGTGGTCGGTGCCTCATTGGCGGATGTAGACTCTGAGAGTTCTTCAGACGGGTCTCACGTGGTTCTCGTCCGGGCTTTCTCACCCGCTTTACATTCCGCCTCCGGTTCTCGATTGCGCTCCTGGAGCAGTGCTCTTAGAGGGCTTTGAGGGACATAGCTACCAGTGGTGGTAGCTTCTGCTTTCGATGGAGGATCCTTCGGTGTTCCCATTTCTTTCCCGAGCATGGAGGCATGACGTCTTTCCTTCCAGTGGTTATCCTCAGCGTCCGGACACGTGTTTCTCCACCACTGTAGTACTGGATTGGTACTGAGAGGCATTCTGGGGGAGACGCAGTGGCTATTTCTGAGACGGCGTGAGGCCATTGTTGGTATGGGAGACATGACGGCTTCGAGAGGAGGAGGGCCGAGGCGAGGGCCAATCCTCATGATAGGAGCGAGATGTTGTGACCGACTACGAGGCTTATGTCAAGAGACAGAGAGGAGGACTCCTATGTTACCAGCCCCTGGCCACGGAGATGAGAGATGACGCTAGTGGCTACTAAGGCCCCGGGCAGGCCGGGTTTGATAGATCCTGTCCCTACACCGCAGCTTGGTAGGAGGAAGACCGACATTTTTCCTGTCGTAGGAAGAAGACCAAGGGCGGGGAAGAAGAGGGGAGATGCCAGACGAGCGGCTTTGGAGTGACCTCGAGGTTTCCGAGTATCCCTTTTCTTGTCGTAGCGCATACATTAGTCAATTATGTATCTTAGTTTCTTTTTAGCAGTTGTAAGTCGTAGGAATGGACCGAGCTTAGACTCATCAAAAAGTTTTTAACTCGTAATGAATATGTGAATTGCTTTTAGAGTTTTTTCGAGACGCTCATGGTTTGACAAAGTATGTCTTTTATTTGTATTTTAGACCGAACCGTTTCCGCCGCTCTACGTTCCCTTCTGGGACTAAAGGGCTCAGTCTCCGTAGTTCCGACTCCGGTTTTTTTTTTGTTTTTTTTTTTTTTGTGCAACCCTGTTTTTTACCTAGGCCGCCCTTTTCGGGTTTTCAACCTAGTTGGGTATTATTCTTTTTAGCACTCTTTTTTTTTTTTGATATATTTTTTTTTTGATATATTTTTTTTGATATATTTTTTTGTTTTTTTTTTTGACTCAGTATTTTAAGCGTAGTATCTGCGCAGCTTGTCACCATTCACTGGGTGTACAAAAGGATTTCCGTCGAGATCTGCAAGTTGCATGGCTCCTCCGGAGAAGATTTTCTGAACGACATATGGTCCGACCCAGACAGGCTCCCATTTGCCCAGCGGGTTAATGCGGACTGGGGGCTTCTCTTTCAAAACGAGATCACCTTCTCGGATTTCCCGATGCTTCACCTTCTTATCGAAGGCTCTAGCCATTCTTCCTTGGTAAGCTCGGATGTGTTCCATGGCTTTCAATCGGCGTTCATCTAGCAGAGCCAATTCATCATGGTGACTTTGGAGCCATTCGACCTCGTTGATTTGACTTTCCAACAGCACACGTAGCGAGGGGATTTCTAGCTCGATTGGGAGTACGGCTTCCATTCCGTAGGTGAGAGCAAATAGTGTTTCCCCGGTTGCCGTTCTGACGGATGTTCTGTAGCCCCAGAGAGCAAGGTGTAGTTTCTCGGGCCAATCTCGACCTCGGACAGCCATTTTTCGGATGATGTTTTCCAAAGTCTTGTTTGCTGCTTCAACGACTCCGTTGGTTTGGGGCCTATAGGGAGATGACCTGTGACGGGTTATTCTGAACTCCGCTAGCAGTCTGTCGCATTTCCCTTCAAAGTGGGATCCATTATCTGAGATGATTTCTACTGCAACCCGTATCTCGCATATGATGTTCTTTGATGAAGAGGGCTACTTTATTTGAGTTGAGAACTTTGTAAGATTTTGTAGGGCATTCTTTCAGCTCCTTCAAGAAGATACCAATCATGCGTCTCTTTAGGCTCTTCCCGCAAGTTCCCGCATTCACACTTGTCAAAATCTCTTCGGCAGTGTCGGGCTCGGTTTTCCTCTTTCCGAACAACCCGCTTAAAGATTTTTTTTTATTATTTTTTTTATATTGTTTATTTAATGTGTCTGCTTCTGAAACATTATTAAAAAAAAAATTTTAATTATTAGCCAGTTTATCATTAGTTTAAGTGGCAATCAAGGGATACTCAGAAAGGTTCATCATTTCATTGAGAACGAAAGGAAATACAGCATTGGCTACAACTTCGCAGTCTTTAGGCGTAAGGCCATCTGGACGACTCTAGCGACTCGAACTAGACAATGAGTGGACTCCTGAGGACTTGACATGGGTTGACACAAAGGGACGGGGGACCAATCCAAGCTCGTGATCATTTCCTCTTCGTCGCGGACGGGCCCGAAAGATTTTCCCAATTCTTTAATGGCATTGCCGCCGCCGGCCTCGTACGACTCGAATTGCATTGTTTCTGTTCTCCTTTCTCAATCATTGCTATCATCTCTTTGATCGAGCCGAGATCAATCAGTCCGGCACTCGAACTTCTTCCCCGAATAACCGATGCATAATCGGACCATCCCAATCATCCGAAAAGACCTCTCGTGGCTTTATCTTTTGGCACCGTTAGTTCAAACTCAAAGCTTTGAGCCTTCCCCGAACAATCGGAATTGTGGTAGTGAGCTTCTCGAACGCTTCTACTAGGCTTGGCACGCCTTCAAAGTGTACTCGCTCCCGGGATGGTGGTGGTAGCCCCTGCATCTGGCAGATCCGCAAACATCCTACTCTGACCGGGTCAAGCTTTGTTTCCCCCGGAATTTCTCGAGATCATCTTGTAGCTTCAGCCATCCCTTCCGTAGGTTCTTTCACCGTGGCATTCCCATGCCGTGTAAGGACCTTTCACGAAGTAGTCACCCAGATTAGGACCGAAAGAGAGAGATTTAGGGCCGCTGACCGGACCCTTCCCGTGATAGATTCTTTCCTTTCAGAGAGCAAATTCTTTTCCCTTTACAATTTTCCCGAAGTCGGTTCATACCCAAGGCCGTGGCGAGTTTTCTGCTCTTTCACCTCGATGAGTTTGTGAGTTCCTTGTTGGTGCTTCCCGTGCATCGAGGCCGGGTAGATAGCCTCATCTTCCTCATCATTTTCAAGACCTGAGGGATTTTATCCCGAGTGATCGTCGATCTACGTTGCAAACTTGGACCTTAGGAGGCTCGACCGTGAAGCCTCGTTAGCATGAGACCTTCCTCATCATGTTTGGATTTCCGTAATAGGTATTCCGCCCGTATCCGTGCCCTCCAAGGTGACTAGATCCCCGTAAATGGTTGTCAAATCCCCATTCGAGACGAATTTCACACACTGGTGGAGACTTGAGGCGACCCCCTTGACCTGATGCAGCCAAGGTCTTCCCAATAAGGCATTAAAAGTGATCGGGATATCGATAACCTGGAATTCCACTGGTATCAATTTCTTGCCAAACCAGAGGTCCAAAGTAGCAACTCCAAGGACTCGCCGAGATGTCGAGTCGTAAGCTTGATCGTGAGGGAGGAAGGCTTCAAGTCTCGCGGACTTGATGTTGAGCAAACTCATGATCTTTGCCGAAGGATATTCATTCCGGACCCATTCGTCGACCAGACCCGAGGAGGCGTCGTTCATCCAATCGGGATCATGGATGAAGAGGGGCTCGTTGTGATCCGCCCGAATTGAGGGAGATCAAGGTCCGTGAAAGTGATTATGTTCCCGTAATGAATGCTCCCAATCAATTGCACTCACGTCATCGGGAGTAGCATCAATAGGGACCAAATTGCGAGCCAGCTTTCTTCCAGCCTTTAGCTTATGGGGATAAGACGAGGTAGCAGGGACCATGTGAGAGATGTCAAGCCTCGTGTTTGCTTCAACCTCGCGAGCACTGGATCCTCCTTTTCGAGGTCAGGAGCTTCGCTTGTCCTGGGCATGGGAGGCGATCTTCCTTCGTGCTTGATCCGCCACCTTCTTATCCGTCTTGGGGTTCCCGGTAGATCTCGCCCTGGATCGGGTCAAAAGGTCGACTTCCTCATCGGGCCGCTTCTGACTCGGATTTCTTCAACGCCGCTAAGGTCAACTGGGAGCCTTTTGGCTATCTAGCCGCTGGCTGACGGGAGTCTAGCAACGCGGTGAGGCCGAGCTTGAGCTGTACTGGCTCCTTCCTGGGCAGCTTTTATAACTGCTTCCCAAGTTACACGCTTTTGAATCTGGGATTGTGTCACTGTCCCCTGGATGGCCCATAGAGCTAAGGCGTCTTCCGATTCGCCCTTATAGCCTACATTGCCTATGGTTATCATACAACAGGAATTGCTATTCTCAGGGCTTGGCGGCTTCTTGATTTCATCTCCGGTATAGTGCAGCCACTCTGGTTCCTTTCTGTAATACTCAGAGCTGGAGGCGATTATAGCATACTGCGTGGGAGGAGCATCAGGTATCATGGCGGTTTCCAGGACTTCTCTCAGAGCTTAAATGCATTCCGGGAAAGTGATCTCTTCTTGGGTAACCCTGACAAGGATGGTTACTTTGCTTCGGGGCGGATTTGATCTGACCATGGTGATTTTCTCATTGGGGAGGATGGGAGTTAGCTTTCCTCTCTCTAATAGATCTTCGACTATCAGCCTGGATCGGGTGTCTGAAAACCCTTTCCCCAAAGCATGGTAGGCAGTGTTGAACTCTATGACATCCACGTGCTCAGCCCCAGGAAACTTCATGGCTTTCATATCCTCGGTTTCGTAGTAGTCATCCTCCGAAGTTTCTTCGATCCATTTCATCAAATACATCTTGTCCGGACGATATGGATGCACACTTCGGGCTTTGTTGCCTCATCCTCGCCCCATCGGTATTTGACCCGCATTTTCTGGTGGTCCTTCATCGTCGCTTGCTGATAGCCAACCATTGTGTCTGGTTTCCGTGATATTATTTCTGGCATGATTGTTCCAGATTGATTCCGAATCTGGGGCCTCAGTTGACTCTTCGCTCTCGTCATCATCATTGTCATTGCTATCATCGGAATCATCTTCCCATACTACTGGGATTTAGGCTGAGAGGGAACGCCGATCAAACTCGTTAGGGGAATATGGGTGCGTGCAACCGCAGAAATTGTCGTATGCCCCCATTCCTGGAAGAGGTAATTGCGATTCAGCTTCTCCTCCCAGAAACTGCGGGGGAAGAGTGAGAGGGGGTGGCACGTATTTGACTCCAGGCAGGATGTAGAAACAATCCTCCTCCTCTGATTCTTTGGTTTCACCGTTCCCTGATCGCATTTGGTTTCTCCTGCAGCCAACTTGCGTGTGTACTAGCTCCAGATGCTCTTTGGCTTCTTTGCTGATAAGCCCCAGTACAGGCGCCCGTATGAAGCTTTCTTGCTCAATCTTCCTTGACTGCTCTAACCATCTCGTGTAAATGGTTTTCTCATGTTTCGACTGGAACAGCCCCAGTTCTTCAGTATCGGATTTCCCTTCCTCCGAGAAATAGCGAGCCTCATACTCTTGCAAGAAATCTCTAACATGAGACCAAGGAGTGTTAGTTTGTTCATCATCCTCAAGGCTGAGGGGGAATCCGAATTCAGGATCCTCAACAAGGTTGGCCATGGGCATTCGGAGATCTTCATCAGTTTCCGCATCTTCCAGGACATGCAAAGGTTCTCCGTTTTCGATCATGTTCACCTGGTTATGATTTCTTGGAAGAGGATTTTTGACTGTATTAGGCCCCTCGGGGCCTTCCAACTTTCCTTGCTCTATCAAGCCTTGGATTGCCTTTTTCGCAGTAAAGCGCTATCTCTGGCCGATGTTCGTGGGCTTGATGAAAAGCACAATACTTTGAAGTATCCACGGGAGCGTTTGGATTCCTGGGTTGAAAATTCTCCAAAGGCCGCAGCAAGCCTTCTTTCACCAGTCCCCTAAAGATGTCGTTCAGAGGCATTCCAAAGTTTTCAAGGTTTATGACCCGTGGTCTGGGCTCAGCTGGTTTTCTGGGAGCAAAAGGAGTTGTGTTATTACATTTTTGTCCCGCGTAATTAATCACCTCTTTGCCTTTAGCGGGAGCAGGAGCGGTGTTGGAAGGAGGAGCCCGATATCTGTAGGCGTGTGCAAAGCAAATGTTGCCGATTGTAAGCCTTTTCAAATTTAGCCCTAATTGACCATTGCCCGCAAGTCTCGAGTACGGAAGTGACTCGAGGAGGTTCTCGTATGTGGTTTCAAGCATGACCGAAAGATGTCCAGCTTGTTCCTCTTCGTAAGGAGGAGTTGCCATTTCGCTAAGCTTCGTGTTCCAACGCTTGTAAAAGTCCCCAACATTCTCGTCGTGATGCCGCACCGTTGTCCGTGTGTCAACTCTATTTGTTTCCCACTCCAAATTAGCTTTATACTTCTCTGTGAAGGCACTAGTTATTTGGTCCCATGTAGCCCTGGCCTCGGGTTTTAAGTGGAAGAACCATTTTAGAGCACTGGACTTCAAAGAGAGACTGAAATAGTCAGCCAACTGCTGATTGGTCCACCCTTTGGCCTTCATTGCCAAGGTATATGTATCCAGATGAGTTTTCGGGCATGAAGTCCCATCAAAGAGGTCCAGATTAGGCATCACAAATTTGTGGGGCAGGGGAACAATGGAGTCCGGGTCCGTAGGCCTAAGGCGACTTTTAGCGGTCAATTCAAAGAATCCGCGCTTTCATTTCCTCATTGTTCCACTGAACCAGCCGATGCGGGTCTTGTGGTGGAGCCATGGCGTTCAAGCCAGCGTGATCGAGTTAGAGAGAGGAGCTAGCCACCGGCGGCAGATCGTGGGAGGGAACGGCCGATCCGGGGATGTAGGTGAAAACCGCCTTGGCCCAAATTACCCTGAGGGGCATGAGTAGGAGCTCGGGCGAAAGGGATAGAACCTTGCGGCCCGCCGTTGATTTTCAACCGGCAAAGAGGGCGAAGGCGGTCTGATGTAGCGGTAGCTTGGATTTCGGGGTGAGGCCCATAAGTAGGCTTAAGTGCGGGTCGCCGTCCCCGATCGTTGAATTGCATGGCCGGGCCGCGGCGATGGCGTATAACCCGGGATACCGCGGTCCCGGTGATTCTCGATGAAACCGGGATGGAGGCTTGGTAACCCCGAGTGAGAAATGGGTTTGTAGAAAGCCGAGGGAGGAGCATCTGAGCTAGCATCATTCTCGATGAGGGGCTCCCGACCGTTGCCCCGAACTGCATCGCTGTGGCGGCATTCCAAACCGCGCCGTGGCACTCAACCGCCGCGAAGGCTCGGATTGATCGGGCCCAAACTGAGGCGGGATCCCAATTAGCTGTGGCATTCCGAGGTAGCCCCAACCATGAGAAGACATTCCGTACTGATTTTGTCCCCACTGAGGAACTGGGAACTGACTCGTCCCGTCAGGCTGCATGGATCCAGTGGGTCCGTGGTCGGGAGGCCGGGCCGACCCGTAGACCGAGGAGCACGGGTTCCGTGGTAGTACCGTAGGAGGTTGGCGGTGGCATCCCTGGAGTAGTCGGGGTGACCAAGATTGGGATTGGGGTCTTCCTCTTCTTCCACGGTGAAGGTGCCATCGGGATTGAGGCTGGCGGCCAAACCATGGCTCTTAATAGCCTCCATAAGGCTATTCACCAGGCGTCTTCGTCAGTTAGCCTCATCTCGTTTCGGCTAACTTATTCCATTGCTGTTCTGTTTGAGGAGTCCCGGAGGCGAGTGGTGTTGTCCCCATCGTTACCACCGATGCGTACATTCTCAAACCCGAGTCGAACAAACGGTGAAGCTGACGATGCGCTTGACTCTTCCCAACTGATCAAACGGTGACTCGGTGCCCAAAACCAAGCTTTGTGCGGAGCTGCGGGGGGAAAGACACGAGGGTTCAGATGTTTGGGAATGAAGGGAGGTAGGTGTTTGGGCTTTGGGCTCATGCAACATGCAATTATTTGTTCTTGTTTACTTAAAACATGTTTTATTAACCTAATCGGTTGGAAAAGATTGCTCTTCTTTTTCGCAAACTACTCGATCTCGATCGCTGGCCCCGTCACTACGTCTATAAGCCCCTCGTATTTCACCTGTATTTCGACTTCCCAGGGCGGACAGCCCTGGGCGAGGGTCCTATAGGGCAAGCGGGTCCCACCGACCGAGAAGAAAAACGATCCTAAAAGTCGGGCGGGTAATCGAGTCTTAACGAGCATTCGATGTAAATTACGGACAAAGCTGACGTCAAAGTCAAGATCATGTCCGAGGGCTCGACGAAAAGTCGGCATGGTTCGGACTGATAAATGTCCACAATTGATCTTGACCTGTTGTCAGTTAAGCCGTAATTAGGCATGGAATAATCGTTAATCCTTGATGACTCAGTGTCATGCTGGGAGTCAGTTGTGATGATGTGTCGCCATTTCGCGGGAAAAAATTCGATTTTTCGCGTTTCTTTGAAAAAAACCAAATAAAACCCGGGAAAAAGAACGGAGTCGCCACGCCATTTTTGTTTTAAGGGCCAAAACTTTGAAAAAAAGCCCGAGATCAGAAATTTGGGTTCGGAGGTCATGTTACACGCCGGGAAGGACGTTAGTGTGCACCCGGAATGCCTCGTAAACGAGTCTTCCAAGCTGAAAACCATTTGTGTGTGTGTGTGTGTGTGTTTTGGCCAAAATAATTTCAAACTGAGAAAACTAAAAATTGGATATCCTTTGTAAGACATTAAACTGATCCCATGATTTTTTGGTAAGATTTTTGGATTGAGATTTGGTACTCAAAAGACCTCTTGAAGTTGAAAGTCACTTCTGCCAGAATGAAAAAGGCAGTGGACACTTGATTTTGAAATGGATTCAAGAGCTTTAAAACTTCATAATCTGGATAAAGTCAGAGAATGAAAGTTGTTCAAAACACCTTAAATAAGGTATTTCTACATAAGACTTTTCCATTTTGGAGAAGATTTGATGGATCAAAACCTTCTGGAAACCTCAGATATGAGATCTGGATTCCCAGAAGCTGATGAACTAGCCTCTGGAAGATAATTTTAAAAAGGTAGTTGTACTCACGCAAAAAATAAAGTAAAAGTATGTCTGGAAAGCAATGGATGTTGGATACAAAAAGTACTTTGTAGTCAACACCCAATTCCAAGTTCTTCTGTGTCCAAAAATTTAGACAATGGACTGAGGTCTTAGAACAATGCTACTGGACAGCAAGATGTTCTTGAGGGAAAATGTGATTTTAAAAGGGGTTTGCATCCATGCTTTGTCCCCATTTCCCTAGGCATTGATTAGTGATCACTAGACATTTTAGTGGTGAATCTACTGTATCAAGCCATCCTTAGGGTACATTAGGACTTAAGCACTTCATTTGCTTGGGAAGGGGGAGATTTAACTTTGAAATCAAGATTTTATGTATGAAAATGGTTGTAGGGTTTTGAAAATATGTTTGTAAGAAGTAAAAACAATTTTGAAAGAAATGTTGATCCTTGTAGAGGATCATCCATGGAGATGAACTTCCATGGTGATCCTCTTGGATCTTAAGACAAGAGAAGAATGAACTACATCTTCAAAGTATGAGATGCATGCATAGATGAGAGAGATTTAGGGTAGGGAGAAGGAGGTTATACCTATCTTCTTTTGTGTTTGAGTTTGAGGCTTGGATTTAAGAGTGTTTGAGACTTGAATTTGAGAGTGATTAGTGAGTGTGATTTGGGAAAATAATCCAAATAAAAAGGTGGTAATTCAAGGGAATTCCCACTGTTTTCTCTCTAGTTTTCGCCAGAGGTTCAGTGAATTGTTGTTGTGGCTCTTTATTTCTGTGACTAAAGGGTTCAATTTATAGCCCTCTAAGAAATTCAAAGTCATCCGCGCGGACTGGAACAACAGCGTGCACTGTTCATTAAATGTAGCTACAGGCTTTGGACACAAGGAATATTTTTGAAAATATTCAAACTGGCCATGTTTTTCAGCTGGCCAATTCGGGTTTTTTACAATTTCTTTTCTTTTTGAGATTCTTTTCTTGGCTTAACCTTAAATAGCAATGCCTACTTTTCCCTTGCTTTGTTATAATTGTTAGAAATGTTAGGAATGTTAGGGCTTTCGTTAATTTTCTAACGAAAATGCTAACAACTCAAATTGGAGCACTTACACAGGGTCGCTGACAAAGCAAACCATATGAACCCTCGAGCCAGACGTTATGCGGTCATCCTCGGAGACCCCTCCAAATAAGCAATAATACCCCTCCTCAGATGAGCCTCCATCGGCCCGTACCGAATACGCAAGCCCCAGGCATCGGTAATATCAAAACCCAGCAGCTCCGACAACTGCCCCAGGGTGTAGCCATCCACCCATACAAGCGTGTTGCCCCAGAATGGCAACCCCGTAATCGCCGCAAAGTCAGTGGGAGTCACAGTCGCCTCCCCCCACCTGAAGTGAAAAGTGTGGGTCGTGTCCCACCAGTACTCGCTCAGAGCAACGTACAAGGCCCTCGCCCTCTGCGTCGAAGCCACCGCGGCTACTGCGCTAATAAATCCAGCCAAACCGGAGTCAACCACAAGCTGCTGTGGACTCCTCTCTCCGTCCCGAGCCTTGTCTGGGAGTATCTCCCACAACACTCTAACTGCCTCGAAGGCTCCCCTGCTCTTCAAATTGCGAACGTCAACTGTCCCTCGCCCTTGCAGGTGAACACGGCAAGAATGCGTTAATACAGAAATGACATCAACAGAGTGCACGAATGCATATCGAAATGATGAAACACAGATACAGTTCCTTTTTCCTAAAATATGTCCATCCCAGTTGGAATATTAACGGTCCAAAATCCCTAAAAGGTCAAAACATTTCGAAAACTCCGTCGAATTCGGAACTTTCAAAACATTTCAAAAACTCCGTCGAATTCGGAACTTCAAAACATTTCGAAAACTCCGTCGAACTCGGAACTTTCAAAGTATTTCAAAAACTCCGTCGAATTCGGAACTTTCAAGACATTTCGAAAACTCCGTCGAATTCGGAACTTTCAAAACATTTCGAAAACTCCGTCGAATTCGGAACTTTCAAAACATCTCGAAAACTCCGTCGAATTCGGAACTTTCAAAACATCTCGAAAACTCCGTCGAATTCGGAACTTTCAAAACATTTCGAAAACTCCGTCGAATTCGGAACTTTCAAAACATTTCCTCTCCAGACGTTAAATTTCAAACAGTCTCCAGACGTTAAATTTTTAGTTAGTTTTCACTAACGTTCGTCTCCAGACGTTAAATTTCAAACCGTCTTCGGACGTTAAATCACAAATTTGTCTCCAGACGTTAAATTTTCAGTTAGCATTCACTAACGTTCTTCTCCAGACGTTAAATCCCAAATCGACGTTTGACATTCAAATGCTCATTTCTGTCCCAAATCGACATTCAAACGCTCACTTCCGTCCCAAACCGACGTTTGACATTCAAACGCTCAGTCCCGTCTTCGGACATCAAATCACAATTCTGTCTCCCGATGTCAAAATTCCCATTGGTTTTCACCAACGTTCATCTCCCCGGCCGTCAATCGTAAGCCCGACCACTTCACTTCAGCGGCCATCAAGGTAAGCCCGCACAAAAATCCCTCTTCGGCCATCCTCGTCAGACCGAATACCTTTTCACTCCAGCAAGTGAACGATCACTTCCCCGGCAGTCATCGTAAGCCCGACCATCTCAATCCAGCGGCCATCAAGGTAAGCCCGCACAGCAATCCCTCTTCGGCCATCACCGTAAGACCGAACACTCCTCCCCAGTAGGATCCTAAGACTATCCGTCCAAGAAGAAACGTCAATCAATCCCCTCAGTTCCTAACTGGCTTTGTTAGAACTCTGGATGCTTTTCCCCAGTAATATGTCAGTCTCTCCCGAGACCACATCCCATTCCTGACCCCGTCGTTAGAACGTTAATCCTTCCGTGTTGTTAATAACGCCAGTTTAACACAACCAGTTCCGTCATTTCCACCCTATCCCCAGCGGATAAACCTGGCCGTAATCATAAGTCCAGCACCCAAGGCATGAACGCCTTATCAATCTCAAGGCACGAATGCCTTCATCGCAGGACAAGTGCATCCTCGTAACTCTGGTCTGAGGCGCCACACGCACTCGAATGTTTCAGTAACTTCGGTCTGAGGCACCACACGCCCTCGAATGTTTCAGTAACTCTAGTCTGAGGCGCCACACGCCCTCGAATGTTTCGATAATCTCGGTCTGAGGCGCCACACGCCCTCGAAAGTATTAGTAACTTCGGTCTGAGGCGCCACACGCCCTCGTAAGTTTCAGTAATCTCCAGTGTGAGGCGCCACACGCCCTTGAAGGTTTCTGAAATCTCAGGTTCAGACGCCTCGTAATAGTCTTCATTCAGGTTCAGACGCCTCACAACAGTTTCGCTTAGGTCAAGGTCCCCACGCGCGGCTCCTTGCACCTACGAACTACGATCGGCTTGATTCCCGCTCAGGATACGTAGGAATCCTTTCGCTAAGGTTCCAGCCAGCTGACCGCCCAGGTCTTTCAAAGTAAGGCATCCCCCGATTTGGATCCTTATCTTTTTTCAACGACCCCACTTCCTTCAGAAGTGACATCGCTGAGGGGCTAACTGTAAGTATCCAAATCCGAATCGCCAAAATCCGTTAAAAGTTAATCGGAATCCGTTAACTGGCCCGCTCCAGCTTAACCGGAACCCGTTAAGCTCCCCGTTCTCAAGCCAACGAGACATCCTGAGACTGCCTCGTGCATCCCAATGTCGAAGAGTACTCAACACAACTCGTCGCATGTAAAATTACAGCTTCTCCTGAAAAACGCACTTTCCGCCACTTTCTGGGGGCGTTTCAGATATTTTCCGGATAGTTATTTAAAAAACGGATAAAATCGGGAATAATGGCACGATATTCCATGCCCTGGTGAGTCACAGGACACGTGGCACGCATGCCATAGCTCCCTTGTCAACCTCAATCAGATTTCAGTGTGAAAAGACCAAAATACCCCTGGGATGCAGTCCCAGTCCGTCCGGACTCTTTTGCAGAGAATCCAGAATTGCCAGCAAGTCCCTCCAGTTTTCAAAGTTTCACAAAACCCCCTGGAATTCATCCTAAGTCCGTCCGGACTCTTTTGCAAAATTCACCTATAAATACAGAGGACTGTTAACATTCAAAAAAAAAAAGAAAAAGCTTACTCATTTTCTCTCTAAGCCATGACCCAAACCAGTTTCAACCTCCCCCGAGCCCCATTTTGCCACGATTTGCGTGAAAACTCCACGTTTCAACCAAACACGAACCAAAACACCTCGAGACACCGTCCCAAACACTAAATCGTATCCCGTATACGCCTCCCAAGTCAAAAGAGTCAACCCCTAGCCATAGGTAACACTCTCTCTCCCTAAACACTCATTCCATCTCGGTTTACGCACCAGTCGCTACAACCGTTTCGGACGAACGTTGTTGAATTATAGACGTCACCGTCAACGGGGTTTGATACGTTTTAGTCACAGATCCTCTTCTCTTCCCTTAAGAGAAGTAATCTCGGGTTAAACGGCGTTCCGGCCCCGTTCCGTTACTTTTTATGTCGTTTACAATTCCGGATCGTTTAATCCGTTGATCGTCATTTACTTTCATGTCATTTACAAATTCCGGATCGTTTGATCCGTCGATCGTCATTTACTTTACGCAACATTACAATTTCGAGCCCTTTGGTTCGTTGAACACAACTTTACAATTCCGGGTCGTTTGATTCCGTCGATACCGCACTTTAAATACTGTCATTTACAAGTCCGAGCAGTTTGGCTCGTGATAGTATTTACTTATCAAAGTCCGAGTCGCAAAACGATTTGTTGATCGCATATTCATTTAATGTTTTTTCCCGTAAAATCGCTAACAATGTAATGCCCGGTTCAAAACCGGAGTTCGACATTCGAACTCTCTTTCAAAATGCGCGAAATGACGTTTGGCATCCAAACGATCATCTTCAAACTTAAAATCCGACATTTGACATTCAAAACTCATTTAATGCTTTTTTCCCGTAAAATCGCTAACAATGACATGCCCGGTTCAAAACCGGAGTTCGACATTCGAACTCTCTTTCAAAATGCGTGAAATGATGTTTGGCATCCAAACAATCATCTTCAAACTAAAAATCCGACATTTGACATTCAAAACTCATTTAATGCTTTTTTCCCGTAAAATTGCTAACAATGACATGCCCGGTTTAAAACCGGAGTTCGACATTCGAACTCTCTTTCAAAATGCGCAAAATGACGTTTGGCATCCAAACGATCATCTTCAAACTCAAAATCCGACGTTTGACATTCAAACGCTCTTTTCTTAAAAGTCAACATTTGACATTTAAGTTAAAAGATCAAAAATCAGCACTCGTGTCATTTTTCCTAAAAATTCCAAAACCGACGTTTGTCATTCAAACGCTCGCCTTTTCAAAAGGAATCACATAATCAATGTTTGACATTCAAACCAAGATTAAGCTTGTCATTCAAGCCTCCATTTTCAAAATGCAAACACACACACACACACACACACGCACACATTTTCGAGAAAGGCAGAAAGACTCGTCATACGAGGCATTTCGGGTGATCTCAAAATAATCTTCCCGAAACGTAACGTGACATACGAACCTAACAATCTCTGGTACTCAAAAAGCTTTTTCCTCGTTTTTGCTACCAATAAAAATGACACCCCCTTTCAAAGCTATTTCCTAAGTTTTTTCTACCAATAAAAATGACACCATTTTCACTAAAGCCGTTTCTCAACGTTTTGGCTCAAAATACAAAATCATGTGGCGACTCCTCTCCTTCCCGAAAGCGAGGTCTCAAACACCAACCACCCGCGAAAGACAACCGCCTTTCGCCGCGCACGAAATCCGGATAATTTCAGGAGGTGAAGAATTGCAGGAGTTTTGGAAGAAGAAATTTAGGCCGGAACTACTCCGGCAAAGGGATGTGCAAGTTGCCTAAAGTAGTGATTAGATAAGTTCGTCGGCGGGGAGTGGTATTTTGGCTTTCGTTGTTGTTTGAATAACTCTGATTGACCCAAACAGAACCTACCGATCATAGAGATTTCGATATGGTGGTGGTATTGGATTATTAAAAAAAAGGATGACTAGTTGTAATTTTTGTTTATTTTGTTTATATTGGTTAGGATAGTTTTGTCATGATAATAAGGTGTACTTTACCAGCAATGTGACATTCACTTTAAAATAAATTAAGAAAATTATAATAATTATTATGGGACGAAGATGGTATAGGTGAAGAGGTGCACATTATCTATATTTAATTGAGAACCGAGAACGATTGACAATTGAGAACTTCTATGATGAACAACTAACCACAATAAAAATGTTCTCATATGTTGGTCGCCGAAGTTGGTCATGTTAGTAGTTGACAACTGAAAAATTACTGATAAATTCTCAGTTGTTTGGTCGCCAGAGTTGATCATCTTGTTAGTAGTGGACAGCTGAGAACTTACTGAAAAATTAAGTTCTCAGTTGTTTGATCGTCAGAGTTGATATTGTTCTTAGTAGTTTAGTTGACAACTGAAAACTTACTGATAAGTTAAGTTCTCAGTTGTTTATTCGTCGGAGTTGGTGGTCGCCGGAGTTTATCGTGTTCTTAGTAGTTTAGTTGACAACTGGCACTACTAGAAACAAGCCTTTTACCGACGGAATTTACCGACGGAAATTTCCGTCGGTAATTCCACATATCCGTCGGTAAATGGATATTACCGACGAAATTCGTCCGTTGGGTTCCGTCGGAAATAATTGGTTGGTAATACCGACGGACAAATTCCGCCGGTATTTTCGGCGGATTGTCCGCCGAAAAATCCAAAATTCCGCCGGAAACCGTCCGTCGGAAATGAGTTACTTCGGCCGGTTAACCGGAGCCATTGCCGGAGGTTACCGAAGGAAATATCCATCGGTAAATATTAAAAAAATAAATAAATAAAACCCATTACCGACGGTTATAACCGTCGGAAACCATAAAATTTACCGGCGGATATGTCCGTCGGAAATCTAAACCCTAAACCGACGGACATATCCGTCGGTAATGAGTTTTATTTTTTTAATTTTTTAATTATTTTTCGACGGATATTTCCGCCGGAAATTAGTTTTATTTATTTTTTTTATTAATTTACCGACGGAAATTTCCGTCGGTAATCTGTCCAGATTTTTTTTAAAAAATTCTGTTTTATTATTAAACCACCTGTAAAAGGCTGTAAACCTGTTCAAACAACCTGTTTTAAACAAATACAATTACAAACTACAAACACACACAAACAACCTATTTCGCTTGTACATCAAATAAAATACATATGTTTGTCCAAATCAAGCGACATGGGAAGGGGAAAGGGGAAACGGCCGGGGAAAGGGGAAAGGGGAAACGGCCGGGAAACGGGAAAGGGAAAGGGAAAGGGGAAAGGGAAACGGGGAAACGGGAAAAGGGAAGGGGAAGCTTGGTGCAGGGGAAAGGGGGAAAGGGGGAAAGGCCGGGGAAAAAGGAAAGGGAAAGAGAAACTACATATGTTTGTTTGTTTGTTTAATTACATGTCAATGAAAATTCTTGTTTAACAACCACGAGCGTTGCCGCTGCTGCTACCGCTACCACCACCATGCATGTATAAACCTATCAAGATATTAATTAAAAAATAATATATCAATATATATACAAATAAAAAGATAATAATAAAATGTAAACATTATATATATGACATTTACAATTAAATAATACTTACTGGCCACTGGGAGAGATAGATATTTCCATTTTTCCTTCCTCATTAATAATTGCGTCCAAATTAACCCGCCCGGATGGTTCACTACGTCCAGAACCAGAAGTAGAGCCCCTCCCTCCCGTCCTTGGTGAAACAAAACGATGGACAAAACTCGCAACATTCCCTCTCTTTGAACGATTGCCACCTCGACCCGACATATCTAAACTAGTATATTATATATGTAGACAGAAAATATTATCAAGTAGAAAAAAAATTAAATAGTAGGAAGCATTCAAATTAATGACTACATGTCCAAGTAAATTATGGAGTAAGATGTTTGCAATTTGCATTTAAATAGTAGGAAGCATTTATTGTCCAAATCATGAGATAGATGTAATATTACATAGAATGTAAAGAGTAACCAAGTAAAATTGAAAATCATGAGATAGATATAATATTAATGTGATATGTGATATAAAATGTAAACATTATATACAAAACATTATCTGAATTAAAACTAAACTGATTCATTCACTACAATCTTGATCACTATCACTACAAAATTCAATTTCTTCTTCACTAGTTTCCTCGTCGTCGTCTTCTTCCCCATCTTCATCATCGGACCCAGATATATACCCTTCTCCTTCCTCATCCTCCACATTGTCATCATCGATTTCATTGAAAGTGACTTCCTCCCCTAGTGGACGGGTGTTTTCGGCCATTAATGCTTCATCCTCGACATTATCATTCAAGGAAATAATCGGAGGTATAGGCATTTCCTCTTCCTGATAACAATCATTTAATGATGAATCAATATTTGAAGTAGACGTTTTTGCACGCAATGGTATATCAAAAGTGCTTCTTGCTTTGGTTTTCCATACGGCCCACCATCTGCTAGACTCTCTTCATCGACGGGGGTAGGGGTCATATACACCTGTTGTGCTTGAGATGCAAGAATGAACACATCATCACCATTATGCCTAGAAGAATGCTTTAAGTCAACGAGATCAAAAGTGCCATGTTTTGTAATGCCTCGCTCAGTGTCCCGCCACTCACAATTGAAAAGAACTACAGAATTTCCAAGCAAGTACTCCAATTCAATAACTTCTTTCAATATGCCATAATAATCGAGATTTCCCTTGAGATTGACCCCGCTATTCCAAGTTGATTTCGTTTGGCCATATTCTTCGGTGTGGAATACGTAGCCATTGACAAAATATCCCTTATATACATTCACTCTTAAGGACGGACCGTGTGCTAATGCTTGTAATCTCGCAGCTTTTGCATCTCCACGGTTGTTCAAAATCTAAATAAAAACACATAGATAGTAAAAAACTCATACTTCAAATTCTATTAAAAACATTGAATTAATGAATTGGCATTTACATAATTATTAAACCAGGAGGGAAATTCGTTGTCTGTCCTTATTGAAATCAATTCAGCGCAATGTCTCCACTGCTCTTCGAACATACCGCATTCAAGGAGAACATAAAGTTGCTTAGTTCGTATTAAAGTTATTAGGATTAACATTACTTAATAACAAATGAAGAATGCTTACTTCAAGTAGTCCTCGACCTCGGCCACTTTGATTAAGGAGAATATAGAGTTTAGCCGCTTCTAATTCTTTTTCGCTTAGCATGCGCGTGCACTTTTTATTGCCAAGGAATCGACCAGGAGAAGAAAAAACTGAAATTTTTCCATCAGGATCAGTGACTCCCCCATCATAATTGCGTCCCACTTTATTGAACCTTGTCTCAATGTCTGGGTGAAAATATGTTGAAACAAACGACACAATTTCATCGACTGATTCAGACATAGATGCCTCAACTTTTGCTCTATTGCTCATTTTCTTTTTCAAACTCCCCAAAAATCGTTCAAATTGATACATCCATCTATACTGAACAGGTCTTCCAACTCTAGCTTCATAAGCTAGGTGAATTGGTAAATGCTCCATTGAATCAAAGAAAGATGGCGGAAATATCTTTTCAAGCTTGCATATTGTCACCACAATGCTCTCTTCGAGTCTTTTCATATCCTCAACACGAAGAGTGCTGGAAGTCAATGCTCTGAAGAATTCACTCAATTATGTTAGGGAAACCCATATTTCATTAGGGAGAATGTCTCTAAATGCAATGGGTAGCAACCTATCCAATAATACGTGACAATCATGACTTTTCAACCCATATACCGTCCCTTCTTCCACATTCACACAGTTGCCAATATTAGATGCATACCCATCAGGAAGTTTCAAATCTTTCAACCACTGCAGAACACGTTGCTTATCCTCTCCTGACAGAACAAAGGGAGTAGCTGGTTTGAAATCTTTTCCATTAACTTTAGTAATGTTGAGATCTTTACGATTGCAAATCGCTTCAAGGTCTAGCCGACCCTTGTCTGTGTCCTTCGTTGAGGCCTTAAAACCCATCATTGTATTGAAAATATTGTCAAACACATTTTTTTCAATATGCATGACATCAAGGTTATGTCTTATCAAGTTCGTCTTCCAATAAGATAACTCCCAAAATATACTCTTTTTAATCCAGTTATGGTCTTTACCAAATCCGTTTGGTCTATCCTTTGAAAACATCTTTCCCCACCCGATATCAGACACCTCAGATACCTGCTCAAAAATATCCTCGCCATTCAGACGAGGAGGGGGGCCCCGATGCTCAACTCTATTTTTGGTGAAAGCATTCCTCTGTTTACGAAATTGATGGTCACTAGGAAGAAACCGTCTGTGGCAATCAAACCAACACTGCTTCTTGTAATGCTGAAGTGTGAATGCATCTGTATTTTCCATACAATACGGACAGGCCAATCTCCCATGTATGCTCCATCCCGACATCATACCATAAGCAGGAAAGTCATTAATTGTCCACATCACTGCAGCCCTCATGTTAAATTTTGCAACTTGAAAGCATCTCATGCCTGTACACCATCATTCCACAGCTGTTTGAGTTCATCCATCAGAGGTCGAAGATACACATCAATGTTTTTGCCTGGATTCGAAGGCCCGGGAATGAACAAACTCAAATACATATAAGGATCAGTCATACATAACCACGGGGGAAGATTATACACTGTGACTATAATAGGCCAACATGAATAAGATTTTGCCCCTGGTCCAAATGGAGAAAACCCATCTGTACATATCCCCAGCCTTATGTTTCTAGGATCTGCAGCAAAATCAGGGTAAGTGGCATCAAAATGTTTCCATGCTTCACCGTCAGAAGGATGAGTCATCACACTCTCTTCACGAGGACACTCTTTGTGCCAACGCATGGCTTCTGAGCTTTCTTTCAATGCGTAAATTCGTTGCAACCTGGGAATTAGCGGCATATAACGTAACTGCGCCCGAGACACGTTTTTCTTGTGCTTGGCACTACCACGGCGTTGTGGCTTATACCTACTAAGTCCACATATTGAACATGAATCGAGGCCCTCATTTTCTTTATAAAAAAGCATGTACTGATTCTTACAAGCATCAATTTTAACATACCTAAGACCGATCTGCCCCACCAACTTTTTCGTCTCATAAAAATTGTGAACCATATTATTTTCTTCGGGTAGCATCCGTTGTCCCCATGACATTATACGATCGTAAGTATGCTGCCTCATATTTGTATCAGCCTTGATAGTTAGAAGCTCAGTCACTTGCTCTAACACTGTAGCCTTTGCACCAGGATGAATTTTATCATTTGCAGAGTCCATTAAATCCATAAACTTCTTTGCAACGGGATTTGGTGCCTCTGTTGGATTAGGGTTCCAATCAAACTCTGGGCCAGCCGCATTTCGAACCATATCATCCAAACCGACAGACGGCTCCTCTTCATCAATCAAATGTTCAGGTTCCCTTGGCGGACCACTTGATACAGTAGGATGATTGCGAACACTTGTTTCAACCACATAACGCTCCTCGTGCGCTACCCATACCTTGTAATCATCAACAAACCCTGCCTCTAAAACATGTTTCTTTACCCATCCAACACTCAGATATTTTCTATTCTTACACTTTTTACAAGGACACCTAATCTTATCACCACGCATGCACTGGGGATGCGCTCTAGCAAACTCCACGAAATATTCTAAATCTTCTAAGAATTGAGGTCTGACACCCCTTCTACCGGGATTACTACGATTATCCATCCAACTACGATCTTCTCCAGACATAATTAACTCCTGCATTTCATAATGTATTAACAGTTTAGATGTAATTAACGCATTACAATTCCCTAAATTTGGATTATAAACTTAAAAGCAACAAGACATATTTCTTTAGGTTTAGAATTGGGGTTGGCTTCTATCGCACACATCTATCACATTTTTTTAATTATTAATATTTTGAATAATTTTAAATATTAATATTTAATTCTTTGTTGTAAAGTATATCATTCCCTATGATGAAAGGACAATTCATGTCCATTAGGTTTAGAATTGGGTTGGCTTGTATCCCATCCCGAAATACACGTATGAATTGCAAATATCACCTTGTCTACTTGCTTTATAATCGAAAATCAAGAAATTTCGGCAGCATAACCCCATGGTCTCCAAGTGCACGATGTAGACTAGGTCAATCAAACACTATCGATTAGAATCGACAGTGTGTAATCAACCATATATGTCTAGTATACACTCAGAGAACAATAGGATTAATGCAACCGAAATATCTCAACTATCGACTATTCAAGCAATTTTAATAGACAATGATGATATTTACAAAATCATATAATCGTGCATTTCAAGACTGTCCACACGGACAATTTAAGAATCGATGACTACATGTTGACCTCAACATGATAAGTTAAAGATTCTTAAACGGGTTTCTAAGCTTTTGTGTTTCAACCGTCACAACGCCACGTCGTAACATTAATTTTTATTCATTACCGTAAAATGCATAATTTTACAATAATGAATTAACACACACATCTATCATATTTTTTAAATTATTAATATTGTGAATAATTTTAAATATTAATTCTTTGTAGTAAAATATATAATTTTACAATGATGAATTAAATTAACATTTATAAACAAGATAAGAGTCGTTCTCATCCACAACTATCAAAACCCTATCTCATCTTAGACCAAGAAAGACAGAGCAAACAAGTTCATTACCGTTTGAGCAAAGAATTTTCTGTTTAATAAGAATTTTTTCCAGTTTCACTGTCCTCCTCTCTAAGGATCTCAAGTGATGTTTGAGATCCTTATAGAGAAAGAGGACAGTGAAACTGTAAAAACTCTTATTAAACAGAAAATCATTTGCTCAAACAGTAAAGAACTTGTTTGCTCTATCTTTCTTGATCAAAGATAGACGAATTTTGATAGATGTGGGTGAAAAAGACTCTCATCTTATTTATATTTTAAATAGAGTTGTACCTCAATATATTTAAAGCCTAATTAACTACCAATTAGGTATAATGAAGAGCCACTTTCAAAACCCAGCTTGATAAACTAGTTAGAAAATGCAAACAACCTAAATCGGAGGACCAATCAAGCATCAAACATTCAAATATTTGAAAATACACACAAATACCAATCAATAATCATGAACATTAGAATCAAAAACAAATTAGGGTTCTTACAAATACCAATCAAAACATAAAGAACACCAAACAAAATTCAATAGAAGTATGTTGAGGGCACAAATACATATCCAAAAAGAGAAGCTTATCAGCCATAACCTATTCATTTTTGTTAGTTTTTTTCCAAAGAAATTAAAGAAGACCAAAACCTTAGAACATTGTTTGCTACTACAACAGCTTCTTAAAATCATTTTATGAGTATAAATAGACATATTCAAAATCTTCAATCGTCAAAATTTGAATTTGAACAGAAAAAATTAATTATAATTATCCTCTTAAAATTCTAAATTTTGTTAGTCGACGATCACATAACTGTTCAATTCCGAAAATAAGTTTGAACAGTGCACAAATTGAGCATGATTTTGCAGACAGTGAACCAAGGCCAGCACTACATATTTGATTTCCACCCCTCTAAATAACCATGTTGATCACAGTGGAGATTTAGAATCTGTAATAGTTTTAATGATAACATTTTTTATGGAGCATCACTAATAAAAAAAAATCATAAAATCAAACCAAAATTGTGTAAAATCAAACCAAAATTCATAAAATCAAACCAAAAATATGGACTTACCTTTGCTTCCTTGAAAAGGAGTAGTCGGCGGCGGTGCTAGGAGACAACGGCGATACAGGGACGGGACTATACGACTGGGACGGACTAATGAGAGAGAGAGAGAGAGAGAGAGAGAGTGAGAGAGAGAGAGAGAAAGCGAGTGAGAGATTACTAACCTGCGACGGCGAACGGCGGCGAACGGCGAAGTCTCGGCGACGGCGTTGTCCCAGGTAGGGTTCGGCAGGGATCGGCGTTGTTTGCATTTATTCAATGAATGAAGGCGTAAATGGTTGAGAAGGGGAAAAAGGTTATATTTATAGGGCTAATTACCGACGGAAATATCCGTCGGAATTACCGACGGACAAAGTCCGTCGGCATTACCGACGGAATTAATTCCATTACCGACGGACTAAACGAAAATTTAAAAAAAAAATCCCGGTGAAATGAAATTAATTTCCGTCGGTAAACGTTTCTTTTCCGTCGGTAATACCGACGGACTGTGTCCGTCGGTAAAAGTCCGTCGGTAAATGCCCTGTTTCTAGTAGTGTGGGAACTTACTGATAAGTTAAGTTCTTAGTGTTTGGTCGCCGGAGTTGGTGATCTCCGGAGTTGATCATGTTCTTAGTAGTTTAGATAAGTAAGTTCCCAGTGTTTGATCGCCGAAGAGATTGTCGGAGATGGTGATCGTCGGAGTTGATCGTGTTCTTAGTAGTTTAGTTGACAACTGTGAAATTACTTATAAGTTCTTAGTTGTTTAGTCGCCGGAGTTGATCGTGTTCTTATTAGTTTAGTTGACAATTGAGAACTTACTGATAAGTTAATTTCTCAGTTGTTTGGTTGCCGAAGAGGTCGCCGGAGTTGATGGTCGCCGGAATTGGTGATCGTCGGATTTGATCGTGTTTTTAGTAGTTTAGTTGACAACTGAGAACTTATTGATAAGTTCTCAGTTGTTTAGTCGCCGGAGTTGGTGATCGCTGGAGGTGATCGTGTTTTTAGTAGTTTAGTTGACAACTGGGGGTGACCTAACGTCATGGTGGTTGGAGAGAAAGTAAATTGATAAAGAGGGTGGATTTAGTAAAATGATGGGAAGGTGATACCCTCCCATCATTTTACTACAACATATTACAAACCAATGCTATGGTGAACAATCTGACATACCCACAATATATTACACCCAATATTCACC
>JAFEMH010007833.1:65000-74356 GCA_022495995.1 Adenophora triphylla var. japonica
AATGAAATAGTGCAAATATTTGTTTAATTTGTTTTACTAGCTCTCTCTCTCTCTCTCTCTCTCTCTCTCTCTCTCTCTCTCCCCGTTGACTATTCCAGTTCTTGTCCCTCTGTTGGACAGGGATCACTAGGATTAATTTATACCCCCTCTTTGAGTGCTTAGCATGAATACTTGATGATCTTGTGGTTACTCACGTTTTTCGTGACCTAATTGAATCCTAGAAGTCGAAAGACGTTCAAGTTTTCAGGATTTGGTTTCTGTGCTCCATTTATCTTTTTTTGATTTTATTGTAAGCTTGTTTTAATCTGTAAAACTCTTGTTTTCGTTTGGGCTATTGTTGTTTGGTAAAGTTATACTCCCTTGGATCTAATAGAAGATGTGGGTATTCTTTTAACGTCTGTCCCATATCTAACATTTACTTTATGGATTATCTTTTTTTTTACAACCAATTGTGTATGCCAACATCTGTCCTGCCTAGTTTGAAATGAAATGTTTTAGGTGCAATTAAGATTATTAGGCAATTTCGAACCATTTG
Organism: Adenophora triphylla var. japonica; assembly: GCA_022495995.1. Taxonomy (NCBI): domain Eukaryota; kingdom Viridiplantae; phylum Streptophyta; class Magnoliopsida; order Asterales; family Campanulaceae; genus Adenophora; species Adenophora triphylla. The sequence continues at coordinate 65,536 of JAFEMH010007833.1, forward strand.
CTTCTTAGACAATTGTTACTTTGTTTTTGGGACATAGATTGTTCTAGAAATGATTTTAGGATATTTGGGTTTCAAACCTAACAGCTTGTTCTCTCGTAGCTTTAGGCGATGTGATTTAAACCGCACTAGTCAAAGAAAAAGGTTGATGTGGCGTAGTTACGAGTTATGCGTTAGCCGAAATTTATTTTCCGTAAAGAACACGCTGGGATGTAAGTAATATATATCACTGTTTCTAAATGGAGTATGATTTCTGTTCGTAGGTAACACTAATGGGAGGAATTAGACAAGGTGTAAACTTAGTATTATTTGCTTCAAGCATACAAACAAATAAGTAAGAAAACTGTGGATGAAAGAGTTTAGGAACATCTAGTTCTAGATCTCATTTTGGGGCGATTGACGGCATCGCGGACGGTGATTATGTCGCCTACGTTTAATCCAACTCCACTACTATCACGTACAACCACTACCATGGGGTTATGCTGGAGTGGAAAATCTCAAGTTTTTTGCACAAGCATTAGGTCCAAAGATTGAAACTTTGAAAGTAGATTTAGCAATTAATCAGAAAACAAGAAAATCCCCAACTTCAGTTTGTAGAAGATACAAAAACTAGAGTTGGGGATTTTCTTGTTTTCTGATTAATTATAATAGTAAATCTACTTTCAAAGTTTCAATCTTTGGGCCAAATGCTTGTGCAAAAGACTTGATATTTTCCACTCCAGCTCATTATAAATGTAAACCCTCTCTCTCTCTACCCCTCTCTATTTTGTTAATTTTGTGGTGGTGGTGTGAATACCCCGTCCCGATGCAACGCGCATTCGGAAGTTTGAAATAATTAATAATATAAAGTCGGATCGAAATAGGATATTCATTTAGTGACACTCGCTTTAAACCATATTAAAAATATTAATTTAAATTTTGAGAGTCGCCACGCCACTTTGATATAGCCCAAAGCTTTGAAAAAAGGCTAAACAGTTAATTGGGTTCGGGGGTCAAGTTACAACAGAAGAAGAAACGCTATCACTCCTATTGCCCGACGGATCGGTCTTTCTAGCATGTGGGGTGTTGGTTGTGTGCGGTGTTTACAGGAATAGATAGAAGAAGCGGGATCATGCATAAGGAGGAGGGGAGAGAAAGAATTAATTGATGATCACACCCTAGAACCTTTGAGTTAGGCCCTCGGAAGGTGCACTAATCAATGTTCATCCTTGGGGAATTGTTGATCATGGGACAATTATAACTAAGGTGGAAGGAAAGCAATAGTTCCTAGATCCATTGGGTTTCTTAGGGCGAAACCTTAGATCATCCTCGGCTATGAACAATATATTAAAACAACCCTAAATCTAGCATATATGGCATAAGCAAGAAATAAAGCAATTAAAATATACTAAGCATGCAAGCAATAATAATAAAGACAATAATAAAGAACAAGAATATTAAAAAGAGAGTCTTACCAATTGTAGCAAAACTTGGAGGTCGAATCTTGGCGATTCGAGAAGAAAAAAAAGAACTAAGGGTTAAAGCAAGTATGGCTGCTTCTCCCGGAGAAAATTGTGTGTCAATATGGGGAGCCGAGCACCCCTATTTATAATACCTCGGAACTTGGGCTGGGCTTCTAAAGGGTCGATCGGCTCTATGATTGAAGGGTCGATCGGCTATAAAATAAAGGGTCGATCGGCCAATGCACGGGCAAAGGGCCGATCGGCTCTTCCAACTGGCGTCCTTTCCAAGCTGACAGCGACGGCTCAGTACGGAAGAATTAATGGATTAGGGTTTTTAGGGTTTCCCTAGGGTTTCTAATTAATATCAACCGGGCCAGGTATTTGGACTACCTTTTTTCGGACCGGTACTAACAAGAGCCCTCGGCGACGCTTCTTGTAAGACAAGTGGGGTCGACGATAAAAGAAAGGATCCGTCCTGAAAAAAGGGATTTCAGGAGGTAAGGAAAGTGATTTTGCGAATGTGAGGTTGGGACTCGATCTGAGTTGCAAAAAAGATGACCAGGTAGGTCAAGCGGCTGGACCCACGACGGGCTACCTACGTATCCCAAAAGGAATCAAGCCAAGTCGTAGTTCGAAAAGGAGAGTCAAGTATAGTCTTGCCTTCTCCGAGAGAAAATATGTGGAAAGGAAATTCAAGAAGTGTAGTCTTGATTTTTCCGTGTGAGAATATGTGGAAAGGAAATTCAAGAAGTGTAGTCTTGAAATTTTCTTTTGAAAAAAGTGGAAAGGAAATTCAAGCAGTGTAGTCTTGAAATTTTCTTTTGAAAATATGTGGAAAGGAAATTCAAGCAGTGTAGTCTTGAAATTTTCTTTTGAAAAAATGTGGAAAGGAAATTCAAGCAGTGTAGTCTTGAAATTTTCTTTTTTGAAAAAAAAGTGGAAAGGAAATTCAAGCAGTGTAGTCTTGAAATTTTCTTTTGAAAAAATGTGGAAAGGAAATTCAAGCAGTGTAGTCTTGAAATTTTCTTTTTGAAAAAATGTGGAAAGGAAATTCAAGCAGTGTAGTCTTGAAATTTTCTTTTGAAAATATGTGGAAAGGAAATTCAAGCAGTGTAGTCTTGAAATTTTCTTTTTGAAAAAATGTGGAAAAAACTGTGTGGGAATCAAAAACTAAGCATTTGACTTTTTGCGGGAGTCACCCCGAAAAAATATTAATTAAACGAAAAAGTGTTTGGAATTATGAAATAAATAAAAATAAAAAAGAGGAATTATTTAAAAAGGGTTTTTTAAAAAACGGTTATATTTTTTGAAAATAGGGGAATTTTGAAAATGGGGGTTTGTTTTTTTTAAAAAAGGGGAGAATTTTTTGAAAAGGGGGAGAATTCCTCGGGAAGGAGGAGTAATAAATTACCTGGTCAACCTTCTCTGACCGAGGAGGACACGCGTCAGGTGGAGAGACTGAAGGGCCGATCGGCCCTATGCTCTGATTGGCTGGGGCCATTTGACAAGGATCGGGGTCACCAGGAGGAGATCCTGGCCGTTCGATCAGGCAAAGAAACACAAAAATGGGAGGGCCGATCGGCCCTTGACTCCCATTGGCTTAACATTCGGCCGATCGGCCTTAAGAGCACGCCATCTTCTTCTCCGACCCACATTCTTCTTCTTCCTCTGAAATTTTCTTCTCTGCCGAGTTCTTGAGGGTTTTCTTGCCGGAAAAAGTTTCAAACTCCGTTGATCTCTTTGGTGCCATTCTTGCCATGAATCCTCCAGATTGGGTTGATGATGTGATTTCCATGATGAATTGCCCGGATTATCAGTCATTGGGTTCATACACCGGCGGCATGGGTGATCTTCATGGTTATGGTGGAGGAGTAGGGGCTAGTGGCCACGGTGACGGTGGGGCACCGCGGCTTTGGCGATTTTAGGGTGGTTTTGGTGATATGGGCGGTGGTTTTGGTGGTATGGGTGGTGGTTTTGGAGGTGGCGTGCCATGGCGGCGTGGTGGTGGTTATGGTGGTGTGGCGGCGGCACCATGGTGGTGATGGCGGCGCGGCACCATGGTGGTGATGGCGGCAATCTGGTGGCCATGGCGAAGGAATGGTGGGAATAATGGTGGTGATGATGATGAAGAGGAGGTGGATGTCGATGCCGGGGAGAGTGACCGGAGTGACGCCGGCGGGAATGCCGAGGCTAGGAGGCGGCGAGCTTCGCGTAACTATCGGCCTTCGAGGCTGTTCTTTCTATTGCACAACCAGGCGGACTTTTATGCGGGCCTGAATTTTCATGGATCCACTGGTCTCCGATCCCGCGTCGGGATGAAGGTACAATTTTTATTTAACAACATAATAATTGATATATGTGCAAAGTATTTTTTTTTTATTTAAAATGCGAGTAATGACATATACCTGTGCTGTGTTTACCTGCAGATGAAGAAGATGAAGGGACGTAGTTCCCTTAAGGCGGTTGGTGAGCTGTGGGCACTTTTGCCAGCCGGTGAGGGTGGTCCTCGCGAGATGGTGTGGAATTTGGGGTTGGGCCCCTTTTTTGATATGGTTGCACTGATGGGTCAGACCCTAAGTGTAATGCGGTGGTGAAGGTGTGTCGTGAGTTCTCCGTGGGACACGACACATACTTTTCATCCGAGTCAGCGAGGCTACGATCACTCCTATCCGACTTTGCCGTCCTCACCGGGTTGAGGTTTACGGATGTAGTGTTGCCTTGACGAGACTTTACATTCGACAAGGCTCGTCGATTCACTGCTTTGGTGCTAGCGTTGGCCCGAGCAGAATTTCGGTGTTGACGCAGTGGAAGTCAGACAAAGCTTGTGGAGACTGCTATCGATCGATACAGGTCGGCCAAGATGGGATGGACGCACTTGTCCTGGATTCCTCCGGTACGGCTTATCGCCGGCCCTCTTTCCCAACTCGGGCCCGTGTGCCGATTCTCTTTATCGGGCGCCTTGTCCGATTTGGACTTAGTGCGGCATATTTCTTAGGGAGGGGCCGGCCTGAGCCGTACGGGCCTCGACACCTGCCTCGAGGTCCAACACCTCTTCTTTCGATGCTTTCCACTTTGTCTTGGAGGTATGCTAGCTCTTGTCACTTTCATTACCCCTTACTAGTCATTTGTTTTTTCTGTCTTAATTATCTGCTTTTCTGTCTTTTGCAGGCTTGGGTTTATGAGGTCTTCGGCGTTGCGCCGTTCACCTTACGGGACCGGACTGGATGTGCCCGTCTTGCGGTACCGGGAGGAAGGAGAACCGGGTTGAGGGATATCCGAAGACAGCGCGAATCCGATTTGAGGGCCGTGTTTGATGGTCCCAAGAGACTCCGAGCTTTTACTCTTCCCTTGGACCCCGAGGCTTCGAGGCCGCTGGTGCCGCCCAGAGACGTTACGCTTCCCGCAGACTATCGGTGGGATTGCTTGCCGACGAGATGTATCTCGGGCGAGCGAGTGTCGAGACAAAGCACCATTCTTGGGCTCCTCTTTATGCGCCACAAAGATCCTCCCAAGAATATGTGGTACCTGCACCGATCGCCGAGGCGGATGGAGTATCTATATGGGGTCCCCGCCCATCACTTTCGCCTTGACATGCCTTACGTAGATTTTGTGGCTCTTTATCTCGAGATCACCACAGTGGTGCGGCGGCCGTCGCGGAGGCTCGAGCCGTCAGGGTATGGGGAGCAGGATCCGGTTATTCCTGAGCAGATGGGTGCTCCACCTCCCGAGATAGTAGATATGCCTCACTTTCCTGATCACTTCTTCGTACACATGGCTGACGGGGAGGTGCGAGTAGACTTGACACCCACAGAGGCTGACGAGGTCGGGGGTGATCATCTTCCTCCCGGTGGCGCTGGCGGGGTATGCCTTTTACCTTTCCTCTTTATATACTGATGCTTATACTTTAGCTGTGATGTAACTCTCGCCCTTTGATTTTTCAGTCACTCGGGAGTCTTATGTGCGGCCGCGAGGCACAAGAATGTACCGACCCGTCCGCCGAGGAGTGCCGTGGCGGCGCTTTCTTGCCAATCTCGGAGATCGGTAGATGTGGATCCCGCACAGGGAGACAATGATCCCATGGTGAGGGTAGCTCGACGTCCGGATTTTCTCGCGGCCGTGCCTCGACTTCCCGTAGGGGTCATTAGGACTTTTATTTTTTATGTAGTACCTGTTAGGAAGAAGTAGGAGCAGACTCTAGATTTTATGCTGACTCACTGTATGCATCTGATCTATGTACTTAGTTTATGGATTTAATATATAAAAGTTAATCTTTTCCATTTATGTACATTTCTATTTTTGGACTTTATCTATTTTTGTACACTGCATTGGACAAAAATGAGGACAAAATAAAATGAAATAAAGTAAAAAATGAAAAAAGAAAATAATAATAATAAAGAAATGAAGATAAAAAATAAAATAAAAGAACTAAAGGTGGGGCCTTGGAACTTGTCAGCAGCTTTTGAAGTTGGGAATTAAAGGGTCGATCGGCCTTCTCCCTTTCCCGCACGGATTGTTCCTCCTTTTCCGTACGGATTTTGACACCAAAACCTATATAAAACCCTTTGTCACCGTCGTTTGTAAAACACAACTCTCTCTTCTTTCTCGCGCCGCTATTGTCCTCTTCTTCGTACTGTTCTCTTTTTTCTGCCGTGGACACACAATGAATTCTCATCCCTCCGTCTTGATGGAGAAGCAAAATAATTTTGAGAGTGATTTGGCCGTTTGGGTATCCAAGGTACCTCGTTCCGTCCGTCATGCTTTTGATAAACGTTTTGGGGTGAAGTGTGTTTGGTCCCTTTTGCCCATGCATCCCAATTGGAATCTTTTACATGATGCCGCCGCTGGGGATGAATCCAATCATGTTTTCAACTTCTCTTACAACGAGATTACACCCACCTACGAGGATTTTCTTGCTTTGTGTGGAGGGGATGATGTCGCTTGATAGCGGTTCCACAGATAGAGTTCCGTTGGTGACAAGGGTGGCCAAATTTCTGCACCTCCCTACACTGTGGCTAGAGGTTTGGTTGAAGGTGTAGACATAGATATCTCGTGATTTGCCGGGAGATTTGCCCATGGTGATGACTTCGACTCAGATTTTGCCTTGGATTGCCCGGCTCTCTCGCTTATTTTCCAAGGTCTCTGTTTTTCTCCTTATGTGGGTGTAGCTACCAAATGGATGCTTGGATATGGTTGATCAGTGCCCGTTCGGGAGGAGCATCATTCCGATTCTCTTGGGCGAGACGCTTCCATGGTGTATCTCGTATAGCTAGGGGTGCTCCGCTTATGACTAGGGCGCGCCAAGTTATCGACCACGTGGCTCGAGGATCGACTTTTGTTCTAGAGATTCCCCTTCGAGTGTTAGGCCTTGGTTTCACGGTTGTAGAAGGAAGATTGATCCGCTTTCCAACTTGTCGAACGGGAGTGGAAGATGTATTTGGCGGAGGTGGATACCGATAGGATTCATCGAGCACAAAGATTGGGGCCTTTCTTTCATTCGGGGCCTTCACTTGGGCAATGCCCGATTCGTGTACCATTTTGAGACTACCACCTTTACTATGCAGAGCGGGTACTTCGGCAAGATGGCATGGAGCAGTCCGTCCTCCAACTTGGGGTACTTCGAGTTTGATGATTCGCCAAAGTCCTTCCAACGGACGTTGGTGTTTCAGCTTTGATGGTAAGCTTATGGAGTTCTCATGGGATGCCACGAGTCTATCTTGCGCAATGACCCTTAGCACTCATTTGTCGCATGCTTATCTCGACTTGGTATGAAGAAAACTTGGGACCGATGAGGGAGACTTTGTATGACTTGAGACGGAGATTGGTTCCTAACATATCTTCGAGCCGTTTTCTCAGAGACAAGGAGGCTTTGGGGATTTCTCTAGACACAGTGGAGGAGAATCCTCCCAAGAGGATGGAGCGGAAGTTGAAGGGTAAGGCGATCGAGGAAGTTCCCCCATTGAAGAAGAAGTATCCGCCTTATTTTAAGAGGGAGAGTAAGAAGAAACCGACTCGACGAGCTGCCAAGAAGAAGAAGGATGGAGATGAGGGGCCTAGTGCCAAGGAATAGACCTTATATGTCCGAGTATCCACCCACAGTCATATGCAGACACATTAGTTATTTATTTTGTCTTTTAATTTTTTTAGTTTCTTTGCAAGTTATTTAGTCATTAGTATAGTCGAGCTTAGACTCATCAAATAAGTGTAATCATGCATTGATTGTGGGAATGAAAAAAGTTTATTGCTTTAGTAAAACAGATTGGATTTTTTATTTATTTTTTGGACCGCGCCGACATACTGCCTACGTTCCCCTTTTACAATGAGAACCAAGGGGCTCAGGTCGTCGTAGTTCATTTTCATCAAGCTACTATTTTTAGAAAGGGAAGATAGAAGCGGGACAATTTTTATTTTATTTTTGCTCTAACTTTTGCCTAGACCGCCCTTTACGGGTTTTCAATCTAGCGAGCTTTTGAACGCACTCCTTTCTTTTTTGTTGCTAGACCGCCTTTGCGGGTTTTCAATCTAGCGGGCTTCTTTTGCGTTTTTTTTTTTTTTTTTTTTTTTTTTTATTTATTTAGAGGGGAGGAAGAGCTTAATCATAGTAGCGTCTCGAGCTTGCCGAGGTTGGTGGGCTCCTTGAATTCGTTGCCATCCAAATCTGCCATTTTAACTGCTCCACCCGAAAATATCTTCTTGATCACATACGGGCCGGTCCATGTAGGGGCCCACTTCCCAAGAGGATTGAACTTGTTGGGAAGTTGCTGCTTCAAAACCAAATCACCTTCCTTAATGTCTAAGGGCCGCACCTTTTTGTTGAAAGCCCCGTCGTCCGTCTCGATAGGCTCGGATGTGTTCCACGGCTTGAGCCTACGCTCACCAAGTGTGGCCAATCGATCATATCGGCTGCGGAGCCATTCAACTTCTGCTACTTGATTTTCTAATAAGATCCTCAAAGACGGGACTTCCAACTCAACCGGGAGTACTGCCTCCATCCCATATGTCAGAGCAAAAGGAGTTTCGCCTGTAGCCGTACGAACGGAAGTTCTATATCCCCAAAGTGCCAATGGTAGTTTCTCAGGCCGCCCCTACCTCGAATTGCCGTTTTCCGATTATTTGCTCAATCGTCTTGTTAGCCGCTTCGACCGCTCCATTGGTCCGAGGCCTATAAGTGGGAAAGACTTCAGTGCCGGGTGATCTTGAACTCTGCCGCACCGTCACAATCTCCGCCGAAGTGGGACCCGTTGTCCGAGATAATCTCATTTGGTACTCCATATCTCGCACATGATGTCCTCCTTAATGAATCTGCGCCACCTTTTTTGGAAGTCAACACCTTGTAAGATTTTGCCTCGATCCACTGGTGAAGTAATCCACTGCTACTAATACAA
>JAFEMH010007834.1:0-74333 GCA_022495995.1 Adenophora triphylla var. japonica
GACCCAAAACCTTCTGGAAATCTCAGATGTGAAATCTGGACTTCCAGAGACTGATGAACTGACCTTTAAAGGAAAATTTGAAAAAGGGATTTTTACTCACGCAAAAAATAAAGTAAAAATATTTCTGGAAATTTCTGGATGTTGGCTACAAAAAGTATTTTGTAGTCAACACCAAATTCCAAGTTTATCTGTGTCCAAAAATTTAGAAAATGGACTGAGGTCTTAGAAAATTACTACTGGACAGCAACTTCTCAAGAAGGAAAATCTGATTTTAAAGGGGGTTTTGCATCCATGCTTGTCCCCATTTCCCTAGGTTTTGATTAGTAGTTACTAGACATTTTAGTGGTGATCTACTATATCAAACCATCCTTGGGGTACATTAGGACTTAAGCATTTCATTTGCTTGGGAAGGGAAATTTTGTAGAGATGAAATTAAAGAGAAAAATCAACTAGAGTTTTAAAATGTGGACCATTTGAGATGGTCATTCATGAAGATGAACTTCAAGATGACCATCTTAGGTCAAGATTTAAGTTAAACTAGACATAAAGTAAATCAAAGTAAGAAGAACAAGATGAACAAGAAGTTAAAAGGGAGTTTTAGGGTTTAGAGAAGGAGGGCTTTACCAATGGTGACACCCTATCTTCCTAGGCTTGGAATTTGACTTGAGGAGTATCAAGATTTGGTGTTTGACTTGAGGAGTATCAAGATTTGGTGTTTGGATTTGTGTTTGGGTGTATTCAAGGCTTGAATGTGTTTAAGGGTTTGATGATAGAGTTGGTCGAAAGAGAAAACGAAGTAGATAACACTTAAGTCCTCTATGTTTTCTCTCTAATCCTCCTCCTAATGGGTGATTTGAACTTGGATTGGTGTATGTATGAGAGTATGTATGAGAGTGTTTTGAAAGTATTTTGAGTGAGTGGGGTTTGGAAAAGATTGAAGAGAAAATGGTGGCAATTCAAGTAAATTCCCATTTGTTTTCTCCCTATTTTTCGCGAGTCTTTGACTTTGTGAGTGAATTGTGTTGTGTAAGGCGATATGAGGAGGGTTAAATTTATAGGCCACTGAAAATGCAAACAGGATCTGCGTGGAGGGTTATGTAAACGTGCCTTTGTTCATTAAATGCGGCTCCGGGCTTTGGACGGGAAGAATAAAATTCAAAAATCCGGCGGTTTATGTTTTTCAACTTGCCCAATTCGGATTTTTCCAATTTCTTTTGCTTTTTGAGATTCCTTTCCTTGGTTTATCTTTAAAATGGCAATGCCTAATCTACCCTTGGTTGGTTAGAAATGTTAGGAATGTTAGGAAATGTTAGGAATGTTAAAACTTTCGTTAATTTTCTAACGAAAATACTAACAACTCAAATTGGAGCACTTACGGTAGCCCCTCGGCGACGGCGCTTTCGAAGGAAGCGGGGTCGTCGATAAGAGTAAGGCTCCATATTTGACAGGATGATCAAGTGATTGAGTGGATGAACCTAGCGATAGGCTACCTACGTATCCCGAATGGGAATCAAGCCGGTCGTAGTTCAGGTCTTCCGACTATCTTCAGACGTTGACCCTAGAGTGGCTTGTTTTAGGATGTCAACACTGGTGAGCGAGTTACGCGGTCGTTTGTTGAAAGAAACTTCTGGCTTTGGGGATAGGAGATGACCATTTTGGTCGATGGCTATCAGCTGGGGGATAGGAATGACCATTTTTGAATTACATTGGTATATCAGCTCTCTTTGAGGATAGGAATGACCATTTTCGGTCGGATGGTTGAACCTAATGATAGGCTACCTACGTATCCTTAAGAGGAATCCAAGCCGGTCGTAGTTCGGGTTTTTGACCCTAAGATTTGACTATTTTTGGGAAGTCGCCACGAGATCGACTATTTTTGGAAGTCGCCCTATGATCGACTATTTTGGGAAGTCACCACTAAGATCGACTATTTTTGGGAAGTCGCCACGAGATCGACTATTTTTGGGAAGTCGCCCTATGGTTTGACTATTTTGGGAAGTCACCCTATGATCGACTATTTTTGGGAAGTCGCCCTATGATCGACTATTTTTGGGAAGTCACCCTAAGGTCGACTATTTTTGGGAAGTCGCCACGAGATCGACTATTTTGGGAAGTCGCCTATGGTTTGACTATTTTTGGGAAGTCACCCTATGGTTTGACTATTTTGGGAAGTCACCCTAAGATCGACTATTTTTGGGAAGTCGCCACATGGTTTGACTATTTTGGGGAAGTCGCCTATGGTTTGACTATTTTGGGGAAGTCGCCACATGGTTTGACTATTTTGGGGAAGTCGCCCTATGGTTTGACTTCGGTTTGTCGAATTAGGGGATGATTGCGATTTATCGCTTTCCTCGTGTTGTGTGTGATAGCGTTTTAGGTGCCTCAAACCTTAATGATGGCGTCTTAGGTGCCTCGAACCTTCATGATGGCGTCTTAGGTGACTCGAACCTTGGAGATGGCGTCTTAGGTGCCTCGAACCTTGATTTGAAATGATTTCCCTTTGATGGTTTGGGATAGATGGTCTATTGGTGGACTTCATTTGAAGGGATCGGTCTTATGTTTCTTTAGGAAATGGATGATAATGGGAAAAGAAACGGGATTCCGTTAACCCTTTTGGGGATTTTGTTAGCCTTTGTTGGAGTTTAGTTCGGGAGTATGAACCTAAATGGGGACTTAGTTCGGGGTATGATTCTAAGTCGAGGTTTAGTTCGGGAGTATGAACCTAAATGGGGACTTAGTTCGGGAGTATGATTCTAAGTCGAGGTTTTGTTCGGGAGTATGAACCTAAATGGGGACTTAGTTCGGGAGTATGATTCTAAGTCGAGGTTTAGTTCGGGAGTATGAACCTAAATGGGGACTTAGTTCGGGAGTATGATTCTAAGTCGAGGTTTAGTTCGGGAGTATGAACCTAAATGGGGACTCGGTTCGGAGTATGATCCTAAGTCGAGGTTTTGTACACGAGGAGGCTGTTTGAGGCGTTCTCGCGGGGAAGATTAGAGCTTACGATGATCATCGGGAAAAGGGTGACCGTGTTGGTCAAGTGGCTGGACCTAAGGTAGGTTACCTACGTATCGAGTGGGAATCAAGCACGGACGTAGTTCGAGCTTGTTGGGGATGGTCTTTGATGGTTTGACGGTATTTGGGAGTCACCGAGGTTTGGCCATTTTTGGGAAGTCACCCTAAGATTTGACTATTTTTGGGAAGTCGCCCTAAGACTTGACTATTTTCGGGAAGTCACCCTAAGATTTGATGATAATGTTCTTTTTAGAAAAGTAGTTGACTAAGATATGCTTTCATACTGTCTTTGTGCTTACACCTGTAGGCTATAGGAAGAGGCGAGGCTACGGGTGATGTTGATGAAGAGTTGTTGGGTTGCGGTTTTACTGCGACGATTTGCTTTGTCTTTGGAGGCATTTTGACTGAAGGGGAGTTTGGTTGAGTACGCATCTTCTTTGGTGATCGTCAACCTTGTAGAAGTTGTTGAGCTTGTCTTCACATTGGGACTTCTTGCTTTTGAGAACTTGGTGTCTCTGACCGATTTTCATTTGAGAACTTGGCGTCCCTGACCGATTTGCATTTTGAGAACTTGGCGTCTCTGACCGAATTGTATTTGAGAACTTGGCATCTCTGACCGTATTATATTTGGGAACTTGGCGTCCCCGACCGATTTTCATTTGAGGACTTGGCGTCTCTGACCGATTTGCATTTTGAGAACTTAGCATCTCAGACCGATTTGTATTCGAGAACTTGGCGTCCCTGACCGATTTGCATTTGAGAACTTGGCATCTCAGACCGATTTGTATTCGAGAACTTGGCATCCCTGACCGATTTGCATTTTGAGAACTTGGCATCTCAGACCGATTTGTATTCGAGAACTTGGCGACCCTGACCGATTTGCATTTGAGAACTTGGCATCTCAGACCGATTTGTATTCGAGAACTTGGCGTCCCTGACCGATTTGTATTTGAGAACTTGGCGTCACGACCGATTTGTAGACACGGAGGTGATACGCACATGTTTTGCCTGGAATCATCTCTTGCCGAAAAGGGGTATTTGATTTCTTGCAATTTTGTTGAAACCATTGATTTTGGGCTTTGGTAAACATCTTCCTTGTTGAGGGTAAGTCTCAATAGCGAAGGAAAATGGTCTTTCACGTTTGAATTCCTGCATTGGTTAGTAGAGAGGAAGATGCGTATATGACATTCATGATGACAGATGCATGCATAGAATCGAGAATGATTATGATAGTATCCTTTGCGTATGTTCGCGAGATGATGCATTTACTTGCTTTCGAAGATGCACCTAGCCTAAGCTTTTGGCGGGAAATTATGATTTATGATCTTCAATCACTTAGGATTTTCCTATTGATTCAAGTTTTGCGCATGCTACATGAGCCCTTGGGAGATTTTTGTGGGGATGCATGGTGGTGAGAGGGGATGCATCGGGATGTATGTGTCTGAAGCTGTTTGGAACGAGATTTTGAGCAAGTGGTGAGAGCCCTCGATCGCGACTTAAACGGCGGTTGTTGATGAGGTTTTGTTATGTATCACATGGACCTCAATTTTGATGAGATTGGATTCGGATCCCGGGTCTTGATTGGAATTTTCTCTCTCAATCTTGGTCATTTGAAGGCGTCTTTGACGAGGCTCTAGGGCACGTTGATATGAGTGAAGCTTCTTTCATTTGGGTGAGCTGTGACCTCGGCCGAAACCTTGTTCGGAGAATGATTTGATGAAATTGCTAATGCGGGAGAAACCCGGATCTTAAATCCCGATGCTACGGGAAAGCTGCTATGTACCAAGTTACGAAGGCGAAAATCTAGTTGTTGATGTGACTAGACCTTTCTTGTGACTTGATAAAATTCGGATCCAAAGGACCAACTTGACAAAGCCCGGATCCTATTAAAGCGAGGAAAGATCCCTTCTTTGGCAAAGCCTCGGTGCGAAGCTGAGTAGGCAAAGTCCAGATTTTGAAGAAGCGACTTGGCGAAGCCCCAATCTTATAATCTCGTTGTCATTAGCAGAGTCCCAATCTGATTGGTAATGCAAAGCAATCCTGAAAATAATCTGACAAAGATCGAATCTATCTCGTAGTGAAAAACCCGATGTGGACCCAAAGATGACTATAGAAGCCCCAGCTTGAAGAGGCGATACGGGAGAACACAGGAGAACCGCTTAGCAAGCCCCGGCGTGAAGAAATTCGAGTAGTCTTACAGAGGAGGCACCCATCTTTTCGAGACCTTAGTCAACCGAGTCACTTGGACAAGACTCGAAATGTTTACGTGCAGGGGCATATCTTTTGAAAGGTGGGAATGTCTCCCGAATTTGTGTATGACACTCTCGCTTTAGGTTTGACTCTTTTGAGAGAGTATAAGCATCACAAGGTGTGGAAAAGTGTATGGAAGCCCCTGTTGACAGAAAGACAGTGTTTGGCTCTATTTCCCTATGATGGAGAAAGAGAAGACTTGTCGAGACACTTGGAAACTTGTCTTATTCGTGATGATCACAAAGCTGCTTAAAACCCTTTGTTAATGTTCGGTTTATTCAACTCCTAAATCTGATATGAACAGATATTTTGATTAATCACGAGGAGAAAATCAACTGATATCGAGAATCAAGCTCGGAAGAACGGAAAGTGTATAGGGACGATCCTTGATGAGACCGGATTTTTTTTTGAGATTTGTTTGTGATTTCGACCGGACCATTTCTGGTTGCCTACGTTCCCTTCATTATGAAGAGCTTAGGTCGCCGTAGTTCGGGCTTATCCCGAATGAAAGAGAATGAATGTGAAAATTCAAGACTTAGAGGTCCTTTTGGGAATTTGAGGATTGGAGATTCGAATAACATATCCCCTTAGAGTGTCCATGAAAGACACGGATGCGAAGTCCCAGTGGGACATCCACGGCAAGTGTTTGTGGAGTAAAAGTGAATTATGCTCACATGAATCAAATTTGAATTTGCACAATCTTTGATTGGTAATTTTGAACCAAAATGGATTAGATTCCAATTTAAGCAAGCAATGAAATATTAATTTGATTACGATGAAATTGCTATCCGATAGGAATTGCAGTGGGTTTAGGGCTTCGATCGGCCATCGGGTGATTTGGAAAATCATGACCTCTTAAGATGAGAGGTCGGTGGGCCTTTCTTGTTGAACCTCTAATGATGAGAGGTTGGCTTGCAGGGATGTGTTTGGGAAATCTATGGCGGGGAAGATTGATTACCTCTAAGAATGAGAGGTCAAATTTTGACTTTGACCAAAGGCGAGGATAATGGGAGTATCCTCTAAAATCGTGAGGATGGCTCGGGATTGATTTAAGGTAATGGTGAGAGGAAGTCCAAGCTATCGACAACTTTTGCGAACTTGCGAGGATTCGGGCTCTTTTTTTTTTTGATCATTGGAGAGCTTCTTTTTTTTTTTTGGAAGGCTTCCTGATGAGCTTGGAATCATTCTTTTGAGAATTCGGAAGGCCTCTTTGAGTAGTTGAGAATTATCTTTTCTTCCTTCACAACTTGAACATTTTATGCATCGCCAACTCTCGACGCTAACTTCTTTGGCGTTGCTTGGACTTCTCTCAATAAGGAGCAAAGGTGATGGCTAAACAGGGTTTCAAACCATGCCGATCTTGAAATGAAAGGGTAGTGTTTAGTGAGGGTGAGGTAATGGCTTTCCTATGGGTGAAAGGCTTCAACGCAATCCCTAGGATGACACGAGATTAAGTCTTCATTGCTTGCTTAAGCTTTAAATGAGAAAAGATCCATGCAAATTCATCGAACAACGAGATGATGAGGCTGATGAAAGGGATGTGAGCATATGAGATGCAAGATGGGGAGTTGGTAAGCCCCAATTTGAGAGGGATATCAATTGATTTTCTCACTCCAATTAATTTAAATATTAATCATTTCAAAGAATTAGTGGTTGAGCAGCACAAGTGATCATCTAGGATAAAACCATTTCAATTAAGCGTAACGTGGGTGTGCAAGTGATGTCTCGAGTCTAGCAAGAAAAGAAGAAAGACTTATATATATATAAATTTTAAATGATAGTTAAGCTATCTTTCCACAACATTCGAGGTGGACAAAACCGACAAGTGTCCAAGATGGACTTAGGTGAAAGAAAAATACTAGAACCTACGAAGGTTGACTAAAAGACTATTTTAGAGATAGGTAGCCCCTAGTCTAGCCGCTCTTTGCTGTTGGACCATGCATCCATTCTTCGATCTTTGGAGGCGGGAGCTATCGCGGGTCTTCCCATCCAGGACTTCTTTGTCGGCTTCTTGCTCAATCCAACCATTTTCCTTGCTGTGATAGTGGTTCATCGACCTCGCAAAGGGTGAGTCAAATTCCATTATGTTCCCAAGTCTTGAACCACCAAACTTCGATCATGTTGACATTCATGTTGTTATTTACGGGAGCGGGTTATTGATAGTATTAGGCCCTTCGGGAACCTCTAACCTCCCTTGTTCAATCAAACTTTGGATTGCCTTTTCGGGGACGCAATCATCTGTCAAGTGCCCGTGAGTGCGATGAAAGGCACAATGCTTGGAGGTATCCAAAGGAGCATTGGGGTTTCTAGAGCGATAATTTTCAAGGCCGGAGCAAACCTTCTCTCACCAAACCTCTGAAGATATCACTCAAAGGCATCCCAAAGTTTCTCGAGTCTTGGAGCCGGGATCTGGATGCATCGGGTTTCTTGGGAACAAAGGAAGTGGCATTATTACAGATCTGTCCCGCATAGCTAATCACTTCTTTACCTTTTGGTTGGGCGGGAGGCTGTGTTGGAGGTGGAAGAAACCCGGTATACATAGCGGGTGCAACAACTTGCTGATTGTAAGCCTTTTCGAACTTAGCCGGAATTAACCATTGCACGTAAGTCGGCGTAGGGAAGTGGCGAGGAAGCTCTCAAATGCGGCTTCAAGCATGAGCGAAAGATGTCTAAGCTTGCTCCTCGTCGAGAGGGAGGAATGGCCATTTCACTAAGCTTGGGTTCCACCTTTTATAGAAATCCCCAATATTCTCATCGGGCGCTGCACCGTTGTACGCGAGTCAACTCTGTTTGTTTCCCATTCCAAGTTGGCTTTATACTTATACGTGAAATGCTTGTGTAATCTGTTCCCAGTAGCCCTAGCTTGATGCAATCGGAAAAACCATTTCAAAGCCCACGACTTCAAAGAGAGGGCGAAGTAGTCGGCCAAGCTTTGGTTTGTGCATCCACTTAGCTTTCATTGCCAAAGTGTAGGTGTCCAAGTGAGTTTTAGGGCACGCACTTCCATCAAACAGGTTCGAGATTGGGCATCACGAACTTGTGAGCGAGGGTACAATTGAGTCGGGATACGTAGGCCGAAGAGCGGTGTTCCTTTTGACGGTCAATTCGGCGATCTGCGCTTTCATTTCCTTGTGTTGCTCCATAAACCAAGCCAATTGGGGATCCAAAGGTGGAGCGGGAATGCACGAGCCGATATTTGAGCCGGGGAAGAGGACTAGGTTTGTTGGTGGTGCATTGGTGGAAGGAATACCATATCCGGAGCATAGGTGAAAACATGTCCTTAGCCCAAATTACCCAGGGAGTGTAGGTAGGAGCTTGGGCAAAGGGATAGAACCCGGCTGACTTCTTTGTTGGCTTCCAATCGGCGAGAGAAGATGGAGGCGGATCTGAGGTAGCCGGATGGCTTGGATTTCCGGAGTGAGGCCCATAAGTAGGCTTAAGTGCGGGCTGCTTGTCCACTGGTTGTTGAATTGCATGGCTGGTTGTGGCGAGGATGCATGTAAGAGGATGCGTGGTCTGGTGATTCTGATGAAACGGGATGGGGGCTTGGTAACCCATTGAACCACAGTGAGAAATGGGTTTGCGAAAAGCTGTGTGAGGAAGCGGCGAGCTAGCATCATTACGAGGAGGGGCTCTGACTGTTGCCCGAACAAAGCGTAGTGGCATTCCCAAGCCGTTCTTTGCGAAAGTCCGGATTGATTGGTCCCCAAGCGAGGTGGGATCCCAATTTCTTTGTGGCATTAGGGGTATCCCCAACCATGGGAAGGCATTTCGTGCGACTTTGTCCCAGCTGAGGCATTGCGGCGCTCGTCCGTCGAGGCTGCGTGGATCCGGTGGTGCACGGTTGGGAGCCGGGCGACCCGAGAGATCGAGGAGCATGGGCTCTAGTGGTAGTACCGTGGGAGGCCGGTGGTGGCATCTGGGTAGTCGGGTTTTGACCAAGAGCGGGATTGAGGTCTTCCTCTTCTTCCACGATGAAAGGTGCCATGCGGGTTGAGGCGGCGGCCAATCCATGGCTTTTGATAGCCTCCGTAAAGGCATTGTTGTGCTTCTGTTGCACTCTCATACATTCGGCTAAGCGATTCCATTGCGGTTGTTTGAGGAGTCCCGGGAGGCGGAGTGACGTTGTCCCCATCATTACCGGGCGATGCGAGACATTACGAAACCCGGAGTCGGAATAAACGGCGAAGGCGACGATGCGCTTGACTCTTCCCAGCGATCAAACGGTGACCGGTGTCGGAACCAACCTTTGTGAGGAGGCTGCGGGGAAAAGGCACGAGGGTTCGGATGTGCAGGAATGAAGGAGGGTAGGTGTTTGGGCTTTGGGCTCATGCAACATGCGATTATTTGTTCACGTTTACTTAAAACATGTTTTATTAACCTAATCGGTTGGAAAAGATTGCTCTTCTTTTCGCAAACTACTCTGGATCTGGATCGGTGGGCCCCGTCACTACGTCTATAAGCCCTCGTATTCCACGTATTTCGACCTCCCGGGGTGGACGGCCCGGGGCGAGGTCCTATAGGGCAAGCGGGTCCCACCGGCCAGAAAGAAAAACGATCCTAAAAGTCGGCGGGTAATCGAGTCTTAACGAGCATTCGATGTAAATTACGGACAAAGGCGCGTCAAAAGTCAAGATCATGTCCAGAGGCCTCGACGAAAAGTTGGCATGATTTGGGCGATGAATGTCCACAATTGATCTTGACTTGTCGTCAATTAGGCCGTAATTAGGCATGGAATAATCATTAATCCTTGATGACTCGGTGTCATCTTTGGGAGTCGATGTATAATTTGTGCCGATCGAGTCAAAGTCAAGGCGCCGGTCAATATCTTGGTCAAAGTCCGTGACGGAAAACCGGCGAGAACTTCGGCGATTAGGGGCCGAAAGATATTGACTTGGTATGCCGACTAAGGCTTGAAAGGAAAGGTCTATACACAGACAGGGCATGACACAGACCAGACTAAAAACCAACCGGGTCTCGGACAAAGTGTGTCACGGACAAGTGCATGGTCGACACGAGGCTCCATGGGATGTTTGGGTAGTCCTGTGCTTGCACCGAGAGGTGTAATAAGACCAAACGGGCCGCGACAAGGATTTCCCCGGGTTAGGGATGTAGTGTGCAGTGTAAGGTCACGTGCGCGTAGTGTGCAAGTAGTCTATCTTCTTTTTCTGAGTAAAATAGAAATTTTTCATGTGTCTTAAAAAGTATGATGCATGATTTTTTTTTGAAAATTTTCTTTTTTTTTTTTGAAACGCTTTTTTTTTTGAAATTCTTTTTTTTTTTTTTGAAAGTAAATGCACACATAAGCACATAAACACAAAAATTCCAACAGTTAGGGACATGATTCCGACAGTCAAAATTTTGACTTTTTCCGAGGCGGTCAAAACAACACGAAAAATGTGCAAAAATCAACACACACAACAAATGATTTTTAATGCCGGGACGGAAGCTTGACCCTCAAAAGCTTTTCCTTTTTTTTTTTGAAAACAATGATACCGGTACGTGGGATTGTTAAACCACAATTTATCCCCGACTCGTGTTAGGAGGCGATAACGGGAAGTTTAATGGTTTCCACCAATATACCAAATATCAAAATTTTTTTAGAAAAAGCTTATTTGTCCCAGTAGTCGCCCTTTGTGATGTACCCGATTTTTGAAATCAAACGGAGTCGCCACGCCATTTTTGTTTTAAGGGCCAAAACTTTGAAAAATGCCCGAGATCAGAGATTTGGGTTCGGAGGTCACGTTACACGCCGGGAAGGACGTTAGTGTGCACCCGAAATGCCTCGTAAAACGAGTCTTCCAAACATTCAAAATCATTTGTTTGTGTGGGTGTGTGTGCGTGTGTTACTTTGGCCAAGATAAGTTGAAACTGAGGAAAGTAAAAATTGGGAATTCTTTATTAGACTTTGGACAGATCCCATGATTTTTGGTGTGATTTTTGGGTTGAATTTTGCTACTCAAAAGATTTTTGGAAGTTGGAAACCATTTCTGCCAGAATGAAAAAGGCAGTGGACACTTAATTTTGAAATGGACTTTAGGGCTTGAAAACTCCAGAATCTGGGAAAAGTTCGAGAATGAAAAATGTTCAAAACACCTTAAATAAGGTTTCTGTGAAAGAACTTATCATTTTGAAGATGATTTGAGGACCCAAAACCTTCTGGAAATCTCAGATGTGAAATCTGGACTTCCAGAGACTGATGAACTGACCTTTAAAGGAAAATTTGAAAAAGGGAGTTTTACTCACGCAAAAAATAAAGTAAAAATATGTCTGGAAGGCTCTGGATGTTAGATACAAAAAGTATTTTGTAGTCAACACCAAATTCCAAGTTTATCTGTGTACAAAAATTTAGAAAATGGACTGAGGTCTTAGAAAATTACTACTGGACAGCAACTTCTCAAGAAGGAAAATGTGATTTTAGTAGTCACTAGACATTTTAGTGGTGATCTACTATATCAAACCATCCTTGGGGTACATTAGGACTTAAGCATTTTCCTAGAAAATACATTCACACTACTCGCACTCTACCCGCACATAGAGTTAGAACCCGGGAGTGTACGGACGGCATCGCGGAAAGTGACATGTTTCGCTGACGTTTGAGCGCCTAAAGTCCTCCTAGCCAGTGAGTCAGCCAACACTTGTCCGTGACACACTTTCTACCGTGACCGGTTGGTTTTTGGCCAATACTTTTCAAAACATTTTAAACTCGGTTTTCAAAATTTTCTCACAAAGTCCGAGTCATACACCGTCTCCAAAAATCTTGGCATACTTTCCCTCTTCGTGTCGGAATCACGACATAATTCAAACGTAAGTACACGTTAAGATCTCTACATGTCTCGACGTAGGTACATATCGATTTCTCGGCTTGGCTTCGTGAGAAGTCATGACGCGTTCTCGACATGTGTCAACACGGGACCATGTCGAATTCTTAACGCATACTAACGAGAGTTATGCCGAAATTTCGCCACCAAGTGACGAGAGGTCATGCCAAATTTTTCAACTCGAAATGAGGAGAGGTCATGCCCAATTCCAGGGTTTTACCTGCAAATTGCGGTCTCGTACAAATCAAACGTACTTTTGACCCTCTCTCCTCTCGGGTTTAGACGTTGACTTGGACTTGGTTTTGAAAACCCCGAGCTTGACCTGTTTTGGCTCGTATGCCCATAGGTTCGTTCTCCCTTTCGATTGGTGGGTTCCACGTGCCCTATAGGACCTCTGCCGGAATTGTCCGTCCCGGAGGTTCAATACAGGTGGAATACAGGGGGTCTATAGACGTAGTGATGGAACCCACTAATCCAGGAATAGTGTAGAATGCGAAAAAGGTTTCCCCCTTTTCCAACCATTCCCAGGATCAATAAAAATCATTTTTATAAAAAAAATTAAAAATATATATATAAAAAAAAGAACATATGCATGAGTCCGTCCTCAGCCTATCCTCTCCCCTGCCTAAAGCCGTTCTCTCCCCTTATAGCGAGCAAGTATTGGGTCAAAGTTCCGGGTGGTCGGTTAATCAGTCCCTCTCCAATCAGGAAATCGTTTCCGGCCTCGAAATGGCGGGTCGCGGGTTTCGGCGGGTTTGGGTCCGAATGCGGGTGTTGATCCGGCTCGGAATCGAGAATGACGGTGAGGGTACAGGAAATCCGATGATTAGGAAGGAAAAATTAGCCCAAGCTTTGGAAAATGCCCATGAGGTTCACAAAGAGCAGCTGGCCCTGCTCATCAGTGTTCTCCGCCATCATGGAGTTCAGGTAACAGTTGAGGCAAATAGTCCTCTGGTCATGGTCGAAGATGAGACTCCAGAAATAGTGATCTCAATCCCTCCGTCACATAACCAATACCCTCCATCGCCCTCAGCTTCTCAGAACGGATCGGGATTCATTACACCTGTTCCTCAAGTTCAGCAGTATTTGCCAGTTTATGCTCCAACTTCACATAATCAGTTTGAGCCATGCGGCTATGTTATGAAGCCTCTATACCTGCCTGAATGCAATCATGGGTGGCTAAAAGAAAAACTAGATGCCTCAAGTTTTCAGTTGCCATCTACTGGGCTTAGGGAATCCACCCGTCAGTATCACCAGTCTGCGGCTGTGGTTCCCTCTGCTGATAAGAGCCTTGTTGCGAGTTCCAGTAACTTGAATGTTCCTGTTGACCCCCATGTGGCGATATTGATGGAGCAAGTGAAACAAATGCAAGAGAAGCTTGACCTCATGATGAGTACCAGTACTTTCTCGACGCAAGATGTCAAATCAGGCAAAGAAATGATTCTGCCGCACAAAATCCAAGTGCCCGAAGTGAGGGAATCCGATAAGACAACCTGCCCTGGAGCACACTTGTCCAATGCCAGTTCCAAGTTTGAGAAATGCCCGAAGACACAATCAGCCAGTACTACCCCTTTCACTCAAAACAACCAACGCAGCGCTGAATCCTCCCAAATAGATCCCAATATCCCTCAAAGTCCTCCCAGGTTCACTTCCTTCCAGCAATATGCTCAGTCATCAAAGTTCGTCCCCGTGACTTTTCCGACCCGTTTCTTTGGACAACTTGTACTTGCTCCAGCTGCCCCATGGCCTCAAGTCCCTCCACTTCCACCAGTATCATGGGCACGTAACTAATCAGCTGCCTCGATGCAGGATCCCGAAGACAACAGAAAATGGAAAGCTCAAGTGTTCTGGCAGTCCAACCAGCAAAGAGTAGCTAGGCTAGGGGTTACCTATCCTTGAGCGAGATCAAGAAATAAAATAGTCTCTCAGTCAACCTTCGTAGGTTCTAGTACTTTTCTCTTTCAACCAAGTCCTCCTCGGACATTTGTTGTTGATCTTAAATCTTCTATAAAAGAGTCTTTTTATTTTCTTGCTAGACTTAAGACATGATTTGCACACCTACATTACATTTAATGAAATGGTTTTGTTTTATATGATCACTTGCATTGCTCAACAAATAATCTCTCGAAATAATTAACGTTCCGATTAATCGGTGTGAGAAAGTCAACCAATGCTCTCCCTATACACTTTCCTTACCTCATAAAAGCCCCAAATCATGTCCTCACCATCACCTTGACCAAGTCAATGACGGCGGCAACGTCAAGGGACAACGAAAGGCCATCCAGCTTCGAAAGATTGACCCCATGTCGACAACAACCTGGGAGCTTGCCTTCGACCTCAAGAATATCAAGAAAATTCAAGCAGGGGCTTGCCTTGGCCCTCATGTGCTTAAAAAAAATAATAATAAAAAAAAAAAATAAAATAAAAAAAATGATATAGTGCAAAAGGAATATTACCCAGCTAGGCTAAAAACCTTGTAAAGGGTTGTCTAGGCAGAAAACAGGGTTGCACATAAAAAAAAAAAAGAGAAGAAAAAAAATATATATAGTAATACCCAGCTAAGCTGAAAACCCTGAAAGGGACGGTCTAGGCAAAAAACAGGGTTGCACATAAAAAACTGAGGCCAAGGACCCAACACCGCCAATCAGAAGCTTGATAGGTGGGGAAAAGTCAAAGCTCTAAGAACAGATGTTGTCAATGACGACGAAGCGGTCAAAGCAAAGTCTT
Source organism: Adenophora triphylla var. japonica (assembly GCA_022495995.1). Classification (NCBI taxonomy): domain Eukaryota; kingdom Viridiplantae; phylum Streptophyta; class Magnoliopsida; order Asterales; family Campanulaceae; genus Adenophora; species Adenophora triphylla. Next base: position 14,814 of record JAFEMH010007834.1, read on the forward strand.
TAGGCGTATGCCAATTATTTCTCCCCCAGTAAAAGAATAAAATCAGGAAGCAATTGAAGCGTAGTCCAAAAATGACTTGGTCAAAGAATCATCCCGAGGCCCTTGCCTCAGCATTCAACCTTTTCATCCGAACCTTTCCACTAAAGGAACCACAAATCTCATTTCCCAAAGCCAAACACAGTTCAGTCGAGCCCGAACTACGGCGACCTGAGCTCCTCATCATGGAGGGGAACGTAGGCAACCAGGAATGGTCCGGTCATAAGCATATTAAAATCCCAGAAAAACCCGACTCACCAAAGACCTCCCTATACACAAACTTTTCTAACCAACCTTGATCCGCGACATTGGTTGATTTTCTCCTCATGATTGATCAGAATGTTTTTTCATATCGAGATTATTGTTTGAATAACCTGAACATCAATAAAGGGTTTTAAGCAATCTTGTGATCATTGTAAATAAAACAAGTTTTCAGATGTCTTGACAAGTCTTCCTTTTCTACATCTTAGGAAAAATAGTGCCAAACACTAATTTTACGTAGGCGGAAGCTTCCATACACATTCTGAAACCTTTCTACGCTTATACTCTCTCAAAAGAGTCAAACCCAAAGCGAGTTTTCGTGCCTACATCAAATAAGGCCACAGGAAATAACACAAAATCGGGATTTGTTCCCACTTTTCGAAAAATATGCCCCTGCAATGTATAAATTCTCTTCGTACACATATTCTTAAGGTCGACTGAGTGACTAAAGGAAATAAGAAAGTAAGTACGAAAGGATAGGTTTTCCCTCTCCTGCTACAATTCGCATTAGGGCTGCCTTGAAACTCTTCAAGGTTGGGGCTTTGCCAAGCCGTTTCTTTAGACTGGGGCTTCTTTAGTCATCTTTGGGGTCCGCATCGGGTTCCTCACTATGTCGCAAGGTGGATTCAATCTTGGCATTTTCGCCATTTTTTTTTTTGAAAATTGAAAAACCGAAAATTGTGATTTGAAATTTGAAAATAATGTTCTTGACATTTGAAATTGAGATTTGCATGTATGCATTGTGTTTGAAAAGAATGGGCATTTTGCCATTTTTTTTTTGTGTTGTTTTGGTTAAATATGAAATGATAAGGAATTTGCCCGAATCCGGGACGGACATGAATGTATGCCTCTTGTAGGATTTTTTTTTTTTTTTTGCAATGGGATGATGAATGATATGAATGTATGTATGCATAGGATTTTTTTTTTTTTGAAAAGTGGGACGGATTTTTGATTCCGTTGATTGAATGAATGATTTGTGAAAAAACTGTTTATTTGTGCTATTTTATGAAAAATGGGACGGAGTTTTTACTTCCGTTGATTCCTTGTGAAAGATTGTTTTTTTTGTAAAAATGGGACGGAGTTTTTCATTCCGTTGACTTGATATTATTGACATGCTTTTTGTATGAATGAATGAATGGTATTTGCTGAAAAAACTCTTTTCTTTTGTGCGAGAAAAATTGGGCTAGGTCCGTTGTATGTTGTTATGCTGCCCGATTTTTTGCAAAACTTTATGTTTATGATACATGTGTATGCTTCTTTTTTTTTTTTGAGTGCAAAATGAAAATTTATCCTTTTTTTTTTTTTGACATTTTTGTTTCTCTCTTTTTATCGCAGGGCGGAAACAATTTCGTGACGGAGCAGCTGAACAAGATGAAGACTCGGGGATCGGTGGAGTCTGTGATTTATTTGTGGGACCGGCTTCCGGTTTTGGGCAGAGGAGCGATGATGAGTCCTAGACAGATCGTCATTGAGACCGGATTGTACGAGTTCATCGAGTGCTTGAGGGGATTGGTCAAGTTCCCTAAGAGCAAGGGACTGATCTTTGCTTTGGCACATCATTGGTGGGACGTGACCCACACATTCCATTTTTTCTGGGGCGAGGCCACGGTCACACCTTCTGACTACGCCGCGATTACGGGCCTGTCCTTTAAAGGACGGAGCATTGAGTGGAGAGACGGCTACAGTGATATGGATCTGCAGGCCCTTCTAGGATTTTCCCTATTCCCAAAAAGGGGATGGGGATGGAGTACGCGGTGGTCCACGGGAAGATCGTGGAGAGTATTGGGAGCTACGAGGCCGGGATGAGAGGATAGGCGCGAAGCGGTGCTAGGGCCTTTTTATGGTTTGCTTTTTGAGCACGCTTTTGGACATGCGAGGGGACGGCTGTTTTTGCTTTCTTGAGGTCCTTGGAGGGGACGTGGGGATGGGCTGGAGAGATATCTTGGGGAGAGGCGGGGTGGCGGAGCTATATTTTGCTTTCTGGATCGATATAGCGGAAGGAAATGTCGGCTCTACGACGTGCTTCGAGTTCCCTCTGGAGGTACAAGCTTTCTTTTTGCTTTCCCTCTTTTCTTTAAGCACGTATTCTTTCTCGCACTTAATTGATTTGACCTTTTCCTTTCGCGGTATGGGCTCTAGAGTTTTTTCACGTCACGATGTGGCGGCGGCGAACGGAGTACATCGGGCGTATCCGGCCATGCTTTCTTGGTCCAAGTATGCTCGGGAGAAGAAAGGTTCGAGGGGGCGCACGACCCTCAAGTACTCGGATTGCCTGCCATTGACGAGGGCTGAGACAGATCAGGGATCATATTCTACCCCTGGGATCGCTTCGATGTGGAGCAGCTGAAGGGTGCCGAGAGATGGACCGTGGAGCGGAGGATCTTGAGAGGCTTGACCTGCGACGTGTATTATCTGGGAGAGAGAGTGACGCGCCAACATGGCGTGGGTGCACCTGCGATGGCTCCGGTGGAGCCTCCTGCTGACATGATGCATCCGAGTGAGAACTCGGAGACCTGGGATGAGTATCGAGGTGGCCAGCACCACTCGAGGTTCGTGGCGATCGAGGAGTACTCGCGATTTGTCTTGTGGAGGCTGAAGACGCCTCAGGTTCTTGAGAGAGAGGGATTGGGGGTTGTGCGGTACCCTCGATCGAGCTTTTCGTATGTCCAGGATGGGGTCGAGTGAGTACGGATCCTGTCACGATCGGGTTCCACGAGCTTTCCGGCCTCGTCCGGATATGAAGGTATGGCTTCTCCTTCTCCTTTTTTTTTCTTCTGTCTTTTCCTTTCTTTCCTGTCATTTTTCGCCTGAATTATCTCTGACGCTTTTGTTTCCGTGCAGTTCCCGGCCAAGGTGGTGGAGAAGCTGACGAATCAGGTGATCGGGGCCAAGAGGTTTATCAAGAATATGGTTATTTGTGGGTCTTCTCAGGGCAGGAGGAGACGAGCACAGTCGGCGCCTGTCGAGAGGGAGACTTCCCCTATTCCTTCCGAGCCTTCTTCCGAGACTCCTCTTTCTCCTCTCATAGATCCCAGTGTGGTGTTGCCCTCGGACCACGTCATTCTCGGAGATCCGTATGGACAGGGACATGTCTGGCATCACGGCGGTTCTTCTTCGCATGTCCGGGAATCCGACGCGTTTTCATTCGGATACGACTTTTTTGCGGATCTTGGCTTGCCGTATCAGGGTGTGCCGGTTGGTCCCAACGAGCCTCATCCGGAGACGAGGATGATTCTGAGCCCGAGGTATTTGTGGCTACTGAGGAGGCGGGCCCGAGCCGCAAGAGGGATCGGGGGAAAGCGCCAGCCACCGAGGACTCTGACTGACGATCTTCTGAGACCGATTTCTGAGACTTATTATTATTATTATTATTTTTTTTGGCAGATACAGTTTTTTTTTTTATGCACACTCCTTTTTTTTTGGAATGTAATAATTTAGGATTTTATTTTATTTTATCTATCATGAATGCAATTTTATATGAATGCATTGTTGCATGAGCCCCGATTTTTTGGCAAGGGTGTGAGTGTTTGGTATACGAACTGTTTGGACAGGTTTTGCACAAGGTTCGAGCAGCTGGGATGAAAATATTTCTCCGTGGTGCAGCAGTTTGGACTGCTGTAAAATTTTTTTTGGTGGTGACAAGCATATCCGCGCGGATGGGTTCGACGTCTGACAGGCTTCATTTATTTCGGTGGTTGGATCTGGTTTGGACCATAAATGTCATTGAAACTTCATCTTCTCCAGTTCAAAATCACTGGAATTTCGGGAGAGAAGAGAAAAACCATGGAAAATCCCAAACTTTCCCCAAAATTGTCCAAGGAAGAGCAAATGTTGTTCTTTGAGAAGTTCAAGGAGTGGTGTAGGGAGATTATGCACGAGAGGAGGTCATTTTTCGAAGAGAGGTACAAGGTAAAGTGCTTGTGGTCTCTTAAAGAGTTGGTTCCGGACTATGACCTCTTGAGAGCTTCTTCTTCATTTTGGGATACTAGAAGGCATGTCTTTTGCCTTTCTTACAATGAAGTGGTCCCGACCGTTGAAGAATTTCGGGCTTTACTTGGTGGCCCGGAGGTGGAAGAGATTGGGATTCCTTTGCCCGGAGGGGCTTCTTTTGTTGATAGGTTGTGCAACCTTCTTCATCTTTCCCCAGAGGAAGCACAAGGTATGATTCGTAGTCCCGATCATTTTGACATTTCTGGTCTTCCTGATAGATTTAGGGGCTTAGGCTTGGTGGATGATGCCTATTGGGATGCTTTTGCACTTTGCATGTTTGGTACCTTGTTCATGGTTTATTCCTTTGGAATCTGTCATCGGGCCCTGTTAGATGTAGTTGTTCCTTGTCGCTTGGGCGAGAGATGTTGTACCTTTGATCTTGGGAGAGACTTTTCACGCTCTCGACAGGCAGCTATCGGGAGGCGGTATATGCGTAGGGGGCAGCCCGTTTCTCTTGACTTTGTGGGCGATGGAGCGCACAGGGGTTCTTCGGGAAACTTCGATATGATCGAAGCCTTGGACATTTGCCGGGAGAGGGGTTTGGTGGATTTTGATGATCGGGGCTCGTGGGAGCGATGGATGGCTGGTCGCCGGGCCAGAAGATATCGAGATGGTCGGTGCCTCATTGGCGGGTGGAGACTCGGAGAGTACTTCGGGATGGATCTCCCGTGGTTATGATTCGGGGCTTTCTCGGTCCGGCTTTTACATTCCGGCTTTGGTTACGAGACGATTCGGCTTGGAGCGGAGTTCCTTTGGAGGACTTTGATGATATAGCCACCGGGGTGGTGGCTTACGCTTCTATGGATGATCCTTCGGTGTTTCCATTTCTTTCCCGAGTATGGAGGTATGACGTCTTTCCTCCTCGGGTTATCCTCGGAGCGTCAGAGACTGTGTTCACGACCACTTGGTACTTGGATTGGTACGAGAGGCATTTGGGGAGACTCGGATGGCTATTTTGAGACGGCGTGAGGCCATTGTGGGTGCGGAGGACTGACATTTTCGGAGAGGAGGAGGGCCGAGGCGAGGGGCCAACCCTCACGACGGGAGCGGAGATGCATGACCGACTATGAGGCTTATGTCAAGAGACAGGAGAGGAGGACTCCTATGCTACCAGCTAGGCTACAGGAGATGAGAGATGACGCTAGGGCCACTAAGGCCTTGATAGAGGCTGGTTTGATAGATCCTGTTCCTATACCAGAGCTTGATAGGAGGAAGACCGACATTTTTCCTGTTCAGAGGAAGAAGACCCGAAGAGGGAAGAAGAGAGGGGATGCCAGTACGAGCGGCTTAGAGTGACCTCGAGGTTTCCGAGTACCCCTTTCTTGCCGTAGCAGACACATTAGTTTGATTATGTATCTTAGTTTCTTTTAGCATGCTGCCAGTTGTAGGAATGAACCGAGCTTAGACTCATCAAAAAGCTTTTAACTGTAATGAATATGTGAATTGCTTTAGAGTTTTTTCGAGACACTTTCATGGTCTGATCAGTGTATTGATGTCAAAGTATGACTTTTATTTGTGTTTTAGACCGAACCGTTTCCGGCTGCCTACGTTCCCTTCGGACAAAAGGGCTCAGGTCTCCGTAGTTCGACCCTGTTTTTTTTTGTTTTTTGTTTTTTTTGTTTTTTTGTTTTTTTTGTTTTTGTTTTTTTTTTTTTTTTTTTGTTTTTTTTTTTTTTTTTGTGCAACCTGTTTTTACCTAAGTCGCCCTTTTCGGGTTTTCAACCTAGTTGGGTATTACTCTTTTAGCACTCTTTTCTTTTTCTCTTTTTTTTTTTTCTCTTTTTTTTGACTCAGTGTTTTTTTACGCGTAGTATTGGCGCAGCTTGTCACCATTCACTGTGTGTACAAAAGGATTTCCGTCGAGGTGCGCAAGTTGCATGGCTCCTCAGGAGAAGATTTTACGGATAACATATGGCCCGACCAGACGAGGCTCCCATTTGCCAGCGGGTTGATACGGGTGGGGGCTTCTCTTTCAAAACGAGATCACCTTCTCGGATCTCCCGTGCTTTACTTTCTTGTCGAAGGCTCGGCCATTCTCCCTTGGTATGCTCGGATATGTTCCATGGCCTTCAATCGGCGCTCATCTAGCAGGGCCAATTCATCATGGCGACTTTGGAGCCATTCGACCTCGTTGATCTGGCTTTCCAACAGCACACGGAGTGAGGGGATTTCTAACTCGATTGGGAGTACGGCTTCCATTCCGTAGGTGAGGGCAAACGGTGTCTCCCCTGTTGCGGTTCGGCGGATGTTACGTAGCCCCGAGTGCCGAGTGTAGCTTCTCGGGCCAATCTCGACCTCGGACGGCCATTTTCGGATGATGTTTTCCAAAATCTTGTTTCTTTGCTTCGACGGCTCCGTTGGTTTTGGGGCCTATAGGGAGATGACTTGTGACGGGTTATTCGAATTCCGGGCGGCTGTCGCATTCCCCTTCAAAGTGGGATCCATTATCTGAGATGATTTCGACTGGCAACCCGTATCTACATATGATGTTTTCTTTGATGAAGAGGGCTACTTTCCTTGAGTTGAGGACCTTGTAGGATTTTGCTTCAACCCATTTGGTGAAATAATCCACTGCTACCAGGACGAACTCGTGGCCGTTACTGCCTGATGGTGTGATTTTGCCTATGACATCAATTCCCCAGTGACGAAAGGCCAAGGGGTTGTCATGCGGTATAACTTCGTGAGGAGGCAAATGATTTAGATTTGAGTACGGCTGGCATTTGTCGCGGCTTGACGAACTGGATACAGTCAGTTTCCATGGAGATCCAGAAGTACCCCATTCTCAGTATGATTTGCATTAGGGCTCGAGCATTCATGTGGGGGCCGCAGGTACCACCATGTGTTTCTTTCATGAGTTCTGTAGCCTCTTGTTTGCCGATACATCGCAGGAGGGGGCCTTGATAACGCTTCTTGTACAACATATTTCCCGAAAGAACATAGTGGGAGGCAAGTCGCTTCGGGGTGAAAGGTTTTTTGCCTTGATTCCTTCTTTATATTCCCCATCTTCATTTTTGAAGGAGGCCTCGCCATTCTTGGTGCGATAGATGCAGGTGTACCGGGGATCATTGTCCGGTTCGGCCTCGCTTCGATTTCAAAGCAATAAGCGGGGTTTTCTCTTCTCCCAGGCTACGAATGGTTTGACGGACTTTCCCTCGGGTATTTCAACGAGGGAGGCTAGTGTTGCCAGAGCATCCGCGAATGCATTGCGATCTCTGGGCAAGTAATGAAAGCTGATCTCCTTGAATTGAGTTACTAGCTCTTCCATATAGGTGTAATATTTCTGTAGACCCGGGTCTACGGTCTTCCACTTATTGGAGACCTGGTTGATGATGAGGGCAGAATCACCGTACACTTCCAACTCTTTGACATTTCTTTCAAGGGCGGCCTCCAACCCGGCTATGCAAGCTTCGTATTCGGCGGCGTTGTTGGTGACCTCGAAGTTCAACCTTCTTGCTATGGGGTGTGTTCGTCGGTAGGATCGACCGAAGCATTCCTATTCCGTTCCCCCTTTTGTTTGACGCCCGTCGAAGAAGAGTTGCCGGCGATTTTCTCCTTCTAGAGCAAAGATTCCATCATCGGGAAATTGAGGTTCGAGGTCCTCGGGACTCATCACTTGGGAAATCGGCCAAATGTTACGCCATTATACGCCCTTTTACGGATTTCCTTGAAACATAAGTGATGTCGTATTCGGCCAAAAAGAACGACCATTTTGCCAACCTCATGGAGATGGAAGGCTTGTCGAACGGATATTTGATGGGGTCTATCTTTGAGACGAGATGTATCGGGTGAGGCTGCATGTAGTGTTTCGGCTTTCCCACTACCCGGACCAAGCTGCGCAAGTCTTTTCACAAGCGAGTAATTGAGTTCGCTCCCTTGAAGCTTTACGCTCCACGAAATAGATGGCGTTTTCGACCTTGGAATCTTTCTTTTCTTGAGCTAACATAGCCCCAATTGGTGTCCGTGACGATTAGGTATAGCAATAGTGGCTTTTGCGATGTGGTGGGCAAAGAATCGGGGATTCACGAGGTACGCCTTGATACGTTCAAGCGGGCGGCATTACGGAGTCCATTACGTGTAGGCATTTTCTTCATCAACTTGAAGATCGGCTCGCGGATCGAGGTCGGTGATTTACAAAGCGGCTTATGTATTGCGATCTTCCCATGAAGGATTTCACTTACGTCGGTGTTCGGGGTGGCTTCATTTCAACTATCGCCTTGATTTTACGAGGGTCTACTTCAATTCCCGCTCTACGTCACCATATATCCTAGCACCTTGCCTCGTCTTACACCGAAGGTACATTTGGCTGGATTCAGTCTCATGCTGTGGTCTCGGAGGCGACCGAAGAATTTTCTCAAATCAACAAAGTGCTGGCCATCGGATCCTTTGGAGTGTATTATCATGTCGTCCACATAGACCTCAATTTCTTTATGGATCATGTCATGGAACAAAGCTGTAGCTGCCCTCTGGTACGTAGCCCCAGCATTCTTTAGTCCGAACGGCATGGCCAGTGTAGCGATGCGTACCCCGAGGGGTTGTGAAGGCTGTCTTGGCTTGATCTTCTTCTGCCATTTTGATTTGGTTGTAACCGGCAAAACCGTCGACGAAGGATTTAACTTCATGGTTGGCCGTGGAATCTACCAGAATGTCGATGTTTGGCAGGGGGAAATCATCCTTTGGACTAGCTTTGTTCAAGTCTCTGAAGTCTACGCAGCATCGGATCTTTTCGTTGGCTTTGGTCACCGTTACTATGTTGGAAAGCCATGTAGGATACTCAATGACCCTGATGAACCCTTCCCTGAGCATCTTTTCTATCTCTTCTTTCACTTGTAGGGACCATTCGGGCTTAATTCTTCTTAGTTTACGCTGGCTTGACTTCGGGTCGGCGGTATCCGGTGTTCAACTATGGAAGGGTCGAGGCACAGCATATCTTTATAGGACCATGCAAACACATCCACAAGTTCTCTTAGCAGTTCAATCAGAGAGTCCCTTTCAGTCCCTTCGAAGAAACTACCAATCTGCGTCTCTTTAGGCTCTTCCGCAGTTCCCAGATTCACACTTGTCAAAATCTCTTCGGCAGCTTGGGCTCGATTTTCCTCTTTCCGAACAACACCTTAAAGATTTCTTTGATATATTGTTCATTTAATGTGTCTTCTTTATCTAGTGAATCATTATTAAGCATTTTAAGTTATTAGTTAATTTATCATTAGTTAAAGTGGCAATCAAGGGATACTCGAAAGGTTCGTCATTTCATTAAGAACGAAGGGAAATACGGCATTGGCTACAATTTCGTAGTCTTCAGGCGTGAGGCCATCGGACGACTCGAGAGACTCAAACTCAACAATGAGAGACTCGAAGGACTTTACAAAGGTTGACACAAAGGGACGGGGGACCAAGCCAAGCTTGGTGATCATTTCTTCTTTGGTCGCGGACGGGCTTGAGAGAGCTTCCCAATTCCTTAATGGCATCGGCGTCGGTGGCCTCATGACTCGGGGTTATCTTGTTTCTATTCTCCTTCCTCGATCATTGCTATCATCTCTTCGTCGAACCGAGAATCAATCGTGTCCGGCACGAAAACCGAGCATATGAATGTAGGGATCTTCTTGCGGATCTGCCGCATCCTCAGTGCAGGAGAATTCTAACTCGTCACAATCGACCGCTCAATCCAAATGTAAGGACGTATTGCGTCTTGGTGTCTTCTTTGGAAAAATCTCATGTCCCATGCTCGAGCGGAAAGGCTTAGCGGGTAGTTCTTCGAGGAGGACGTCCCATACGATGTTCATACATTCGAGTCGAGTCTGCTTAGGTACTTGTCGACTTTTATCATGAAAATCTCTTCGCTTGGCGAGGCCGGAGAACGGGTTTGAAGAATCTTGACAAATCTATGATTGGAGGCGGAGGTTTGTGTGCTCGTATCATGGCGGTATTCGGTGTTTCTTTCCATTACGCCTCCGAATGTTGGAAATAGCAATTGAACTTGATAAATCGAAGCGCCGAGTGCACGCCGCTTGAGTTCGTTGACATAGTTGGCATCACCGGATTACAGGGGATTACGATGAGACTTGTCTCGATAGTCCCTTGGTCGATTCGGAGGAGGTAGCCCGGTGTACGGCTACGAGCATGCTTGGCGACGGTCTCGGCTTCGTTCCCTATGAGGAAGCTGTCACCCCTAATGACTTCAAGGTCCCCTGCCGGTTAATGAACTTGACGCATTGATGGAGAGTGGAAGCTATGGCTTTCATGTGGTGTAACCAAGGGCGCCCAACGAGTGTGAATTCGGATGGGATGTCCATTACATGGAATTTTCTTGGCACCATTTGGGTTTCGTACGAGTTCCCGAGAACCACCGTCCCCAAGATGGGACGAGACATGCCATCATATGCCTTGATTGATCGGGTAGATGGGATCATGTGCCTTTCATTGATGCGTAGGGCCCGCATCATGCTGAGGGGAAGGACGTTAACGGCTGATCCATTGTCCACCAATACGCCCGGGAGTGATACGGTGTTGAGCCGAATAGTGATGTCTGAGGCTTCATTGTGTTTGGAGACATTTCTTGGCAAATCTTCGTCGCGAAGGTGATCATGCTACCATATAGGCGGGGATCATAGATTTGGTCCTTGTACGGAGAAAGAGAGTCATCGAAGCCGGTCACTTCGTGCCTTTTTCTTGCGAGGTAGAACCTTTCTTTGAAGCCCACAGGTTATGTTGAGGCCGTTTGTGGCGGTTGCCATCCCCAGTCAGCATATTAATTGAGTGCGAGCGCCAAACTGGCGTTGGTCTTTCTTTGTGGGTATGCACTCGGGAGCCGGATAAACTGAATCTTGGCTAACCCCGCGGGGGGTTAGACTTTTGATTGGCGATAAAATTACCCGGATCTACGGTGATTCGGTGTCCGAAGGTCTCAATTCTATCGTTGTAACGGCTTTTCGGCTTTTCTACCCTGTTTGCTTTGGGGAAGGCGGCTGGAGTAGAGTACATAGTAATCAAATCCCCCAGATGGCTCCCAGGCGTACCAGCTTGGTATCACCAGGCCTCGAACCTCTCTTTCAATTTTCTTTGGGAGGAAATTTTCTTCTTCTTAGGAGGACGGTCCTCGTGTATCCGATCTGATAGTCCCTTTCAAGGCGGTCGGGCGATCGCGAGATATCCCACCAAATGTGTTCTACGGTGGTGGTGGATTTGGGACCTCGGGTTGGCGGTCTTTGGAATGACTTTGAGTTGAGCGGGTCAGGAGATCTGTTGTTGGGCTCATCGGGAAGCGAATGGTTGGACTCCGCCGGGTAATGAGAGGTATTAAGAGCGGGGAACAGGCACATGTTTGTCCTTCGGGGAGCCCGGTCGGTTGGGAGATTGCTAATGTCCCGAAATGGCGTGTGGCCTCTTCAATCCGAGCTTCTTTGTTTGTTACGGCGTTCCTCAAGAGCTTTGATGGTGACCATATTTCCTCCTTTGTTTCCCGATCTTCATTACCCATGCGATATCTGCGGGATCGGTATCACTACGAGAGGGGATACTTGACGGCATGCGGCTTGTTTCGTCCACGGCTAACTTTGTTGGAATGGTGGCCCTTTGAATTCTTTGTTTGGGGGCTAGTTGCCCTGTAAGTCGACGGGCAGGAGTCCCGGCGGTGGAGACATAGGAATTCTGTGGTGGCAACTTGTTATATCCTGGATGATTAAGAATGGGAGGAGAACTTTCTTCCTTCTTTGCGGTAAAAGTGCCATCAGAATTGAGGCTGATAGTCAAACCATGACTTGCGACAACCCCCAGAAGGTCGTCAATTTGAGCCTCATGTTGAAGTCTCATCTGTTCTACCAATTGGATCCAATCTTTGGATGCATGCGAGGGATTTTGGAAGGCGGAGTGACGTTGTCCCCATCATTATCCGGCGATGCGAGACATTACTGAAACCGGAGTCGGAACAAACGGCGAAGGCGATGATGCGCTTGACTCTTCCCAGCGATCAAACGGTGTCTCGGTGTCGGAACCAACCTTTGTGAGGAGGCTGCGGGGAAAAGGCACGAGGGTTCGAGAGATTTGGGGATTGAAGGAGGGTAGGTGTTTGGGCTTTGGGCTCATGCAACATGCGATTATTTGTTCTTGTTTACTTAAAACATGTTTTATTAACCTAATCGGTTGGAAAAGATTGCTCTTCTTTTTCGCAAACTACTCTGGATCTGGATCGGTGGGCCCCGTCACTACGTCTATAAGCCCCTCGTATTCCACTGTATTTCGACCTCCCGGGGTGGACGGCCCGGGCGAGGGTCCTATAGGGCAAGCGGGTCCCACCGACCGAAAGAAAACGATCCTAAAAGTCGGCGGGTAATCGAGTCTTAACGAGCATTCGATGTAAATTACGGACAAGGCGACGTCAAAGTCAAGATCATGTCAGGGCTCGACAAAAAGTCGGCATGATTTCGGACGATAAATGTCCACAATTGATCTTGACTTGTCGTCAATTAGGCCGTAATTAGGCATGGAATAATCGTTAATTCTTGATGACTCGGTGTCATCTTTGGGAGTCGGTGTATAATTTGTGCCGGTCGAGTCAAAGTCAAGGCGCCGGTCAATATCGGTCAAAGTCCGTGACGGAAAATCGGCGGGAACTTCGGCGATTAGGGTCCCGAAAGATATTGACTTGGTATGCCGACTAAGGCTTGAAAGGAAAGGTCTATACACGAGACGGGGCATGACACGGACCGGACTAAAAACCAATCGGGTCTCGGACAAAGTGTGTCACGGACAAGTGCATGGTCGACACGAGACTCCATGGGATGTTTGGGTAGTCCCGTGCTTGCACCGAGAGGCGTAATAAGACCAAACGGGCCGCGACAGGGATTTCCCCGGGTTAGGGACGTAGTGTGCAGTGTAAGGTCACGTGCGCGTAGTGTGCAAGCAGTCTATCTTCTTTTTCTGAGTAAAATAGAAATTTTTCATGTGTCTTAAAAAGTATGATGCATGATTTTTTTTTGAAAATTTTCTTTTTTGATAAATCCTTTTTTTTGAAAATCTTTTTTTCTTTTTTTTTTTTTGATTTTTTTTTTTGAATTATTTTTTTTTGAAAGTAAATGCACACATAAGCACATAATTCATAATTCAAAGAGACGGGTCCGATAGTCAAAATTTTGACTTTTCCGAGGCGGCCAAAGCAACACGAAAATGTGAAAAATCAACACACACACCACAAATGATTTCAAATGCCGGGACGGAAGCTTGACCCTCAAAAGCTTTTTTTTTTTAAAACAATGATACCGGTACGTGGGATTGTTAAACCACAATTTATCCCCGACTCGTGTTAGGAGGCGATAACGGGAAGTTTAATGGTTTCCACCAATATACCAAATATCATTTTTTTTTAAGATAAAGCTTATTAATCCCCAGCGGAGTCGCCACTGTAACGATTGTTGAGTTCCAATTTTTTCGAAAGATTTGGTTGTTTTTCTTTTCTTTTGAAAATCAATCGAAAAAACACGGAGTCGCCACGCCATTTTTATTTTGAGGGCCAAAACTTTGAAAAATGCCCGAGATTAGAGATTTGGGTTCGGAGGTCACGTTACACGCCGGGAAGAACGTTAGTGTTCACCCGGAATGCCTCGTAAAACGAGTCTTCCAAGCATTAAAAACCATTTGTGTGTGTGTGTGTGTGTGTTTTGGCCAAAATAAGTTCAAACTGAAAAGTAAAAATTGGGAACTCTTTATTAGACTTTGAAAAAATCCCCTGATTTTTTGTGTGATTTTTGGGTTGAGTTTTGGGACTCAAAAGATTTTTCGAAGTTGAAAACCAATTCTGCCAGAATGAAAAAGGCAGTGGACACTTGATTTTAAAATGGGTTTAAGGGCTTAAAAATCTCAGAATCTGGGGAAAGTACGAGAATGAAAGTTGTTCAAAACACCTTAAATAAGGTTTTTGTAAAATAACTTTCCCATTTTGAGGTGATTTGGTGGACCAAAACCTTCTGGAAATCTCAGATATGAAACCTGGATTTCCAGAGACTGAGGAACTGACTTTTAAAAGAAAATTTGAAAAAGGGAGTTTTACTCACGCAAAAAATAAAGTAAAGATATGTATGGAAATATCTGGATGTTGGCTACAAAAAGTGTTTTGTAGTCAACACCAAATTCCAAGTTTCTGTATGTCCAAAAAATTAGACCATGGACAGAGGTCTTAGAGAAAGGCTACTGGACAGCAACTTCCTCTTAAAGAAAAACATGATTTAAAGGGGGTTTGGCATCCATGCTTGTCCCCATTTCCCTAAGCTTTGATTAGTGATCACTAAATATTTTAGTGGTGATCTACTATATCAAGCTATCCTTGGGGTACATTAGGACTTAAGCATTTCATTTGCTTGGGAAGGGGAATTTTATCCTTGAAAATGAAGATTTGATGTATGAAAATGATTTTTAGGGTTTTGAAAACATGTTTGCAAGTAAGTAGAAACACTTTGAAAGTAATGTTGATCCTTGTAGAGGATCATCCATGAAGATGAACTTCCATGGTGATCCTCTTGGATCTAGGGCAAGAAGATGAACAAACTACATTTTGGAGTTTGAAAATGCATGCATGGATGAGAGAATTTTAGGGTGAGGAGAAAGAGGTTATACCTATCTTCTTTGTGTTTTGTGTTTGAATGGATTCAAAGGCTTGAATGTATTTAGGGTTTGAATGTGTTTAGGGATTGTGATTAGAATTGGTCAAAGAGAAAACAAGTAGATAACAATGAAGTCCTCTATGTTTTCTCTCTAATCCTCCTCCTAAGGGGTGATTTGAGCTTGGGTTAGTGTATGTATGAGAGTATGTATGAGAGTGATTTGAAAATGCTTTGAGTGAGTGGGATTTGGGAAAGATTCAAGAGAAAATGGTGGCAATTCAAGTGAATTCCCACTGTTTTCTCCCTATTTTTCGCCAAGGTGCAGTTGTAAAATGTGTTCTTCCTCCCCATTTCTGTGACTGAAGGGCTCAATTTATAGGCACTCTGAAATTACATTCCTATCCGCGCGGATGGTCTTGAAGGCGTGCACTATTCATTAAATGCTGCTCCAGGCTTTGGACAGGAAGAATAAAATTCAAATTAAGCAACCAGAAAATGTTTCAGCAGCTTCCATTTCGGGTTTTTGACCTTTCTTTTGCTTTTTTGATTCTTTTCCATGGTTTATCTTCAAATGGCAATCCCTAATCTACCCTCACTTTGTTAGGAATGTTAGGAATTGTTAGAAATGTTAGAAATGTTAAAACTTTCGTTAATTTTCTAACGAAAATACTAACAACTCAAATTGGAGCACTTACAGATACGATCCGAACCTGAGAGATATGGATTTCTCATATCGGTAAGTAATCAAGTGGGAGTCATTGAGAATGACGGACCTACTTCCTATCTAGAAACGATGTCCACTCCTAATTCGGATAAATGGTTATGAACCATGGAATCCGAATTGTAATCCATGTTTGATGATCAAGTTTTGAACTTGATTGGTCCACCTGAAGGTGTAAAAACCATAAGGTGCAAATGGGTTTTCAAGAAGAAAATCGACATGGATGGAAGGTGTATACTTTCATGACTAAGGATTGTAGCAAAGGAATTTAGGAAAATTCATAGTATTGACTATGTTGAAACCTTTTTGCCCGTTACAATGCCGAAGTCTATTAGAGTTTCAATTGCCATTATCGCATATTGTGAATATGAGATATGGCAAATGGATGTCAAAACAGCGTTTCTTAACGGAAACCTACTTAAGGATGTATACATGATACAGCCTGAAGGGTTTGTCGATCCAAGAAATTCTAATAAAGTATGCATGTTGCAAAGATCCATAAGATGGGTTGAAGCAAGCTTCGAGGAGTTGGAATCTTCATTTTGATGAATCGGTCAAAGAGTTTGACTTCATCAAGTACGAAGATGAACTTTGTGTATACATGAAATTCAGTGGGAGCATAGTATTATTTCTATTGTTATATGACAATGATATCTTACTCATTGAAAACAAAGTTCCGACACTTAAGACTGTCAAGTCTTGGTCAAGGAAAGGTTTCTCAATGAATGATATGGGTGAAGCCGCTTACATCCTTGGTATCAAGATCTATAGAGATAGATCTAAAAGGATAAGTTGGTTTGAGTCAAAATATTCACATTGACAAGGTTCTTAGAAGATTCTAAGACAGGTAACTTGTCAATGGGTTATGGTGTTACTCTTAGCGAGACTCAGTGTCCTATGACAACTGATGAGCAAAAGAGAATGAATGAAGTTCCATATGCTCCGGCATTTGGATCTGTCATGTATGCCATGATTTGTACTAGACCCGACGTCTCGTATGCTTTGAGCATGACGAGTCGATACCAATCTGATCCTGGTGAGAACCATTGGATGGCAGTCAAGACGATCCTTAAAGTACTTAAGAAGAACTAAGGATACGTTCTTGGTATTTGAAAGGTTGGAAGTTAATCTTGTTGTAAAGGTTACACGGATGCTAACTTCCAAACTGACAAAGTTAATTAAAATCACAATTAGGATTTGTGTTTATGCTTATTGGAGGTGCGATTTTATTGGAAGAGTTCCAAGCAGAAAATCATAGCCAATTCTACTTCTAAGGCTTAATTTTAGCAACATATGATGTAGCTAGAAAAGGCAATTTGGATCAAAAGTTCATTAGTGTTTTGGAATTGTTCCAAGTATCACTAATCCGGTGGAACTTTGTTGTGACAATTGTGGTGTCATTTGTGCAAGCAAAAGAACCAAGGTCACATCAACGATCCAAACACATTCTAAGACGTTTCCACCTCATTTGAGAAATCTGTGAAAGGGAAGATGTTAAGATATGCAAGGTACCAACGAATGACAACATTTCGGACCCTCTCACCAAGCCTTTGCCACAAGCTAAACATGATGGTCATGTTAGGTCCATGGGTATAAGATACATGAATAATTGAGCCTAGTGCAAGTGGGAGACTGTAGGTGTTAGTGTCCTAGGCCTATAGAGATAGACTTATATGTAATGTCATTATTCATTTATATAAGAGATTGTTTCTTTGATTATTATATATGTTTGCATGTTTATTGTAATAATCGTGTCCCTAGTACTTATGAAGCACTAGTATGAAGTCTAATGGATAATCATGTGATGATTATATGCATGGAGATGCACATTAGATTCATGGGTACTTGTTAGAGAACAAGGTACTGGACTTGACCCGTTATGAGATTTATGTCATGGTCGAATGTCATAATTAAATCTCACATAGTTATATCATTGATATCCTTTGACCTGAGATTATTATCGTCTTCCACTCGATGAATATTATGTTTGATATAGTTTAACGTTGTCTTTAACCGGATAACAATAAGGGCTATTATTGGCATGATATGATTCTTGTTGGGAAGAATGATAAGTCAAGATGGAATTTTATCCCTCGTAAAGAGAGATGTTTGCTAGGCCACTCGTAAGTAAGATTGATGATGTACATGGCCATGTCCGAATGAATTAATGTGATTAATATCATTCGATTGATCAATTTACTTAGTAACGAGAAAGCATTGAACAATATGAGTTGACGTGGACCATGACTCATGTTCAATATAACATCGTGTGACAATGGGATAGTGATATGTTCTATGTAGGAAAATCGAACTTGATATTATATTATTTGGGTAGGCATGATGGCTTGCTAGAGTCCGCTCATGTCTTATGAGAATCGATGTGATCAAACTCATTGCCAACATAATATAGTCCTATGGGGTCACACGCATCGAACGAATTGTTAAAAATGAAGAATATAGAGTTTTTGTTCTCAGGGTACGACTCGTCCCCAGGCCAGAACCAACTATTCCCCTTAAGGGGGACTCCTGTATCAGAAGCTTGGTGCAGGGGGACGACTCGTCCCCTGGGGGACGAGTCGTCCCGTCGGCGCTGGACTGATACGTAATTGACTTAAAATTAGGGTTTTCGCGAGGGGAAAAGTTTTATAACGTATAAATACAAACCCCTAGTTGCCCTAGCAGTCATTCTCTCATGTTTTGGGTTTAGAGAAACACAAAAGAGAGTGATTCCAATTGTAAATTGAGAATCAAAACACCATTCAATTCCATAATTCTTCATCGATTGAAAATAGTTTCAATCAAGGATCTAGCAATCCACCTAGAATTGTTCTAGGGTTCGTTCAACGCGTGAATACACATAGAGGATCTTCGCTATTCAAGATCTTTCGTTCGTGATTCAAGAATCATTCATCGAAGATTTGCTAGTTCTTCAATCTGGAGTTGGAACGCGTTTATCAACGACAAAAGCACACAAGGTTAGTAATTCTAAATCATTCTTCTTAATTAATCATCTAGAACGGATCCTAGGGCTCTGGGTTTTCGAGTTAATTTGCATTATTCCGCTGCGCATGGACCCTCGAAATCCAACATATATTATAGATATTATAGAAAGTAATAATAATAAGATAAATATTTAATTCCATGTCCAATGATAATTAGAAAAGCAATTGTAGTGTCTTACTAAATTTAATTGTAATTATTTATAATTATAAAATTATAAAAATATAATTATAGAAATCATGAATTGTTTTTTCCAAATATCATCACTATCAACATTATTATAAATTTTACTTTTATTTGTTTTACAATTTTATTAATATTAATACTAATATAATTTTTTTGTAGTTTATTATCACTATTATCGTTAAAGATAGATAAATTTTATTTTTGTAAAACTAATAATTTAAAAGAAAATCAAGTTTCCATCATTATAAATTCTTAAATTTATGACCAATTAAATCATTAAATTTTGGACTTTAAGATATTGTATATCTAACTTCAAAGCTATTTTGATAGATGAATTATTT
The DNA here is from genome assembly GCA_022495995.1 of Adenophora triphylla var. japonica. NCBI lineage: Eukaryota > Viridiplantae > Streptophyta > Magnoliopsida > Asterales > Campanulaceae > Adenophora > Adenophora triphylla. The sequence continues at coordinate 33,938 of JAFEMH010007834.1, forward strand.
GTTAGATAGTTTGGATATGAAAGTTTTTTAAATGTATTTTTTGGTATTTTTTCCAAGTTTTTTATTATTTTTAATTGATTCACAAATCATACTCACACTAACTTATTCATTTACTTTTTTTTTATCCCACTATTTAAAAAAAAATTATGTTGATATAATTATTCTAATAAACATGTAAAAAATGTTTTTGATTATATTTATAATTATGTATCAATAATAATTTTTAAATTTTCAATATGATAATTAAATTAATTTAAATTTATTATTTAAAATATTTTCATACTGACAATAAAAAATTATCATTTTAAAACTGGAAAAATTAACTTCATTTTTTCGTGATAAATAAATGGAATAAATTGGAAAATAAACAGGAGAAAGGGGAAATCTATATACTCGTATATATTAAAGTTGGTGAAAAGAGCTATGGTGTTGCCACATAGGCAAATTATGGACAAAGGTTATATTTGGTGATGTCACGTCAACAATACCCTAATAAATAAGCGACTTTTCAAATTTTTTTCCTTAGCTAATAATGTTAGTTACTACAAAGGGTAACTATTATAGTAACTAATAGTTATAATAATAATAGTTAACTATTCTGGTTAGCTATATATGTTAATTATTATTATTAATAGTATTAGTTAACCATATAGTTACTATATAAGTTAATTATCACTATTAATATTATTAGTTGATCATAATAGTTATTATATAAATTAATTTTTTTTATTAATAATATTAATTGATCATGATAGTTTATATATAAGTTAACTATTACTATTAATAGTATTAGTTAATTATAATACTTACAATATATGTTAACTATTACTATTATTAATATTAATTAATAATAATGATTACTATATATGTTAATTATTATTGTTAATAGATTGGCTAATTGTAATAGTTATTATATATGTTAATAATTTCTATTAATAATATTAGTTAATTATAATAATTATTATATAAGTTAATTATTAATATTAATAATATTAGTTAATTATAATAGTTATGATATATGTTGAATATAGACCCCTTTTGATATGAAAGGTAATAGGTTAGACATTCATTTATTAAGAGATACTGTATTAATTGTTCATAACCATTAAAGAATTTGAAAGATTTAATATGTTTGAATGTATTTTGTGCATGTCTTTTTAGTTTTCGTTCCTTCAACTCCCTAATTAATAATATAAATAATTTTTAATCACTTTTAGTATAAGAATATGTACGGTCTTTGCATGAAATATAAATATGAGAAAGGATGTTTGTTTTTGTTGTTATTGTATTTCAGCTCCTACCTTCATGTGCGTGATGTTTTTGATTGATTTTGTTGATGAAAATAGGTGGGCTTCATTAATATTGTCATATTTGTATTTCTTGCAGATACCTATATGGATGCTTTTGAGATTGTTGTTGTTCAAAGTTGTAAGATTCATTGTTGTATACTTTGTTTTTTTAAGTTCCTATTTTTGTTTATGATTTTTTTTAATATTACATATATAACTTTTGTTGGTTGTTACTAATTCTTCTTTATCTATTTGCAGAAACCTTTATACATTCTTGATTCTTCCTTCATTTGACTTGGTTTTAGACTTCAAATTTGAAGTAATAAAAATCTGTCCATGAAGCACTATTAAGGGCTACCGTGCCTTTCAAAAATTATAGTAAAATAAATACATGAAAATTTTGAGATTTGTAAATTGCAATCTCTTTTTAACCCATGAAAATATGCTCTTGGATGTTCACATGATTTTATGTATATTCTAAGTATTTATTTTATCCCATTTTGAATGACTATAAAATCTGTCAAAATGTGTTTCAGTTTCAGGAATTAAATGTTTCCATGTGTTTAATTAACCAAAACTAATTTTCTGAAGTTAAAAACTTTTAGATTCATGTATTTTTATGTTATTTATAACTTTCATGTTTTGAGATTTTCCATTTGATGATTGAATTTGTCAATCTTTTACTAATATGCTTTATTTGCAGCAATTAACCTTACTAATTATTGAGTGAGATAAGTCAATCATCAATAAAATTAAATTTTAATTCGTAATAATAATATTTATCTTTATATTCAAATAATCCTCATCCAATTGATAAGGGGGAACCTGATACCCTTTCCAGTTTCTCCGCCATTAACCATCCACTAAAGTGACTAAACCATAAAGTGATGAAAACCACCTTTCATGCAATCTCAGCCGTTAAATTTCCACCATCAATTCCCAATCCTTTCCTATTCTTTGCAATAGGAAATTTGATCCAAAAATTGCTTTTAAATTAAATCACTTATTTTCATTTTTTATTAAATTGAAATGATTTAAAAATTTTATTCAATAATATATAATATAACATATACAACATTATTATATTTACATGTATATATAATAAAATATTGGAGTATTTATAATATAACATGTTACTCCTATAATTTTTTTTCCGAATATTATGATAATTTTGTAGAGGGGAAATTTTTTTTTGGGCCCAAAAGGTGTTTTAAGTTAGACCCTATATTATCACTATTTACAATTTAGGCTTCAAAATTGTTATTTATTAGCATTTTAGGGTTTTAACTAATTTCGTTAGAAAATTTCGTTAAATAATCACGTACAAGTCGCGTGCCGTTGAACGGAGGATGTTTTTGAACAAGAATTCTTTCATTGTTGTTTTAAAGCAAATTGAATGGAAATAAATAGCCAAAATAGAAAATCTAGATTAAAAATCCTTCTATAACCGTATATCTCATTTTATGTTTTAACTTCTACACTTTACCTAATTTGCGGCAGTTAAGATGGTATGAGGATGGTATTGTTGCTGAATAAATTTTTAAATCTTTTGAAAAAAGATAATGTTCATTTTTTTCTGAAACATAGAAGGATAGTTTTCTTAAATAGTTTAAAATATTATATTTTCATGAAAAGTAAATGATTGCTTAAAATATGAAAAGAAAAAAAATGAAAAGTAAATGCTAAAATATTTTTAATTGCATTTTATAAAGTACTTACGTTTTTAACATCTTAATTAGTATTTCTTTAGGGTTAGAAATTTGTCATTTTAAATTTATTACTTTATCCCCTTTACGGTTATTATAATAAAATATCATTTTTTTTACATTTAGGGATATTAATATATTATATTTTGGCTATTAATTTTCATTCAATTTGCATTAATACAACAATAAAGAGTTCTTATTCATAAACATCTTCCGTTAAATGACACGTAATTTGCAGGTGATCATTTAACGAATTTTGATAACAAAACTAGTTAAAAAAATTCTAAAATGATAATAGAATAATTGCTAAGTTAAGTTATAAATAATGATAGAATATAACTTAACTTAGCAATACTTCCTAAACTTGGGGGTCCAAAAATTGCAGTTTCCCTTTTTTTTTTTAGAACCAATCACTCTCCCATTCCAGTATCTATCTACCCCTCATCGGTCCCACACCGAATTAATCGATTCCCTCGTGACGGAATTCAAATCTCATTTAAATATGGTTAATTTCTTTCCACTTGCCCTTTCCCCAAATCACGAAAAACGAAGCGCACTCAAAACACTGTATAAATCCATTAGTGCCCTCAAAGCCTGATCTCACTGCCGGCTAACGAGTTTACGGAGAGAGATAAACCCTAGGTTACGAGTGATTCGCGTTTGAGATGTCCGGCGCCGGGGCTGAAGGTGGAGGAGGGACTCAAGAGGACGATAAGAAGCCTGGGGATCAGTCTGCTCACATTAATCTCAAGGTCAAGGGTCAGGTATATTTAATTGATTCTTTGAATTTGTTTTTGAACGTTGAATCGATGAAGTTTTGAGATAGATTTTCACGTTTTATGATATTGCCAAACTGAGTTTTAGTCTACTACTCTCGAATAATTTATGTCAGTTTTGATTTCAATGTCATAAGTTTACTCCCTTCGTCCTGATGGATGTACTGTTTGTGATTGTTTTATATTTATGTGTGTATGCACACTTACCGTTGTTGTAATGGTATCGAAGCGTAATTAGTTTTGCGTTGAGTAAACTTGCTGGATAATGCTGAAGATTGGATTTAGGATTGTTTGAAATTATACATGTGCATTTGCCTTATGCTAGTATTTGTGTGTGTGTGTTTTGGAGGGGTTTATGAACAATTTGAAACCTCCGTTGATTTTCTTAATATAAGAATATAATTTGAATGTCAGTGATGAATGATTGAAGTATATGCAATGATATTTTATTGGCCGGTTCAAGTAATATGTGTTGGTTTGCACAGTTTAATTATCTACTTTATGTGAAACATTTTAGCTCTAATTTTGGAGTTTTAAAACGGATGGATCAATCAGTTTTTTTTTTTTTTGCCACCACTGGAGTGGTTGATATGGCTTCTACATGTTAGTAGACACCTATTGATTGATTCCCTAATTATAAATATTAAATTATTATCATTTTTTCACATAGCCTTAACAAAGATTAGGCGCCAATGGTGTAACAATATTGCTTGTGGATTCTTTCTTCTGTTCTTTGACTCAACAACATCCATGATTTGCTTGTTGTGCACTGGATTTGCCTTGTCACTTGAATCTATTCTTTTATGCTTCTTTCTTCTGCTTTCAAACATAACTGCTGGCTTTATTATAATTTCCTAATTGACTTAGTGAATGAAGTATCTCCCTTTAGTAGAAGGGGTATCTGTGGGATTTGTCCTGCCATGGTTGGATTGATTTTAGATTGAAGGAGTTTTTAAATCTCTGGGCAGGTGATTCAATGACAGTCATAACCTCTAATCTACTCTTAGTGACTTTTATTATCTACGAGTGAACATATTCCTAGCGGACAATTCAAAACAATGCCACGTCAAATTGTTATTTTAATAGATGTTTGATGTTATGCTGTCCTTTTAATTATATAATTAGATGTTTTAAATTAATCTTTTGGTTTATTTTCTATAATATAAATCTTTTAATGTTTCATTGAACTTTGTATAACTCTACATTGTACTTAATTTTTTAATGGAACATTTAACCTTTTAATTTGTAGTTTCAATTGAGAAAATGAGGTTAAGGGAGTGAAATGATTAAGTTGTGCTCAGAACATTAACTAAGTAATCTAACCATTATAGTCATGTAAATAAAGCATGTTGTCTTTTGAATTTTGTAAGTGTCTTGTTAGCTAGTACCTTTAGTGCACTTGTCAAGGATCAGTAATAGAGAATATTTTGCATTAACATCAATTTCTACATGTTCAAGAATCTTTTCTATGGAATGGTTTCCCAGTGCTAAATTTTCTATATATTTATCTTTAACATGTGTCAATAGGGTACTTGTTAGTCGGAGGCTCGGAGCACTTAAATAGTTTGGTTGATTAACATGTAATGTAATAATATATAAATATGTTTCTGTAAGATTTACCTACCGCAACTTAAAATTATATTTGTGGAGGAATAGATAATAATAAAACTCGTAAGAGATCTTCATTGTGTACATGAAGTGCATATAATTGTATCTTGCCTTGGAAAGAGTGTCATGATATTTATTCTTTTGTCAATAATTTGAGTTTCATTGACCCCAGATTGAATCTTAGCTGATAACTTCTACATTAATGGTTTTACTAAGGGCACATGTAAGGGTTTGACTATAGTGGGTTTCTTCTCGTGATTATCCTTTCACAATATACATTCTTACGCCTTATTAGGGGGCACTTATGCATATAGCCCTAAAGTTTCTTCTAACTGGGTGCTACTTCAATTTGTAATATTGGTTCAATGCATAAAAACATTATAAATTACATGCTCAGGCACCCTTTAAATTTATCTTGTATGAATGCGTTCTTGAGGGTAGGCTTAACTATTCATCCGGTGAATGTTACGCATTGGGGTTGAAAGAGTATAAAGTTGATGAAATAACTCATTAAAAACTATGTATGCGGATGATTATATTTGTGGTCTCAGGTTTAATTGGTTCAGTCGGCATTGAAAGAGTGTCAGAACACCATTACTGATACTTCAGTTCACTAAATTGATGAAGTATACCAAATCATTACTAACTTCGCATGCAGATCATAAAATTTGGGTTATTATAAGGTTTCCATCTGGGTTAGTCGGCATTGAAAGAATGTCCGAACCTTAAAGAACTCCTCAAATGATGATTTTTGTTTAGCATCATTATAAGAACTCTAAGGGCGAGCCTTGGCGCAACGGTTAAGTTGCTCCTTTGGTGACCATAAGGTCACGGGTTCGAACCTTGGCGAACAGTCTCTTGGCAATTGTCAGGGGAAGACTCTAGCAAATGGTTCCCTCTCCCAACCCCCGCTTGGCGCACCGGGTTTGCCAAAAAAAAAAATCATTATAAGAACTCTCTTGTTGTTATTGATTCTTATAGTTAAGGAAATTTATGATATTCTCCATGTTTAATTTTCTTTCATTTGGATTCTCTGTTTTCTATTGACTCCTTGTTTACTTGTGCTTTTGTTGAACATGAACTGCCGTTTTCCACAAATTCCCCAGAAGGGCTAATGGATGTTATGATTTAATCTCCTTTTATCCCAAGATGGTTTAAAAAGATAATATTTTGAAACCTCCTTATCTTCTTGTTGCTTTCCTTTAGGATGGGAATGAAGTTTTCTTTAGGATCAAGCGCAGTACCCAGCTGAAGAAGCTCATGACAGCCTATTGTGATCGGCAGTCGGTAGAGTTCAACTCCATTGCCTTCTTGTTTGATGGACGACGTCTTCGAGTCGAGCAAACTCCTGATGAGGTAATATTTCACCTTATTATGTTTGGTACTACCATACCTATATTATGGCATAAATTTTTGACATTTGGTATTAATTATTGGATTTTGGTAATTAATGTGAGTTAAAGAAGAGGTACTTGTGGAAATGCAAAAATAAACAGAGCCTTTATTAATATTTTGTAAACAAAGAGATTGTCTAGTGGCCAAAATAAATGGATGCCATCCCGTTTATTTTGTTTTCTTGACCTATTTTTTTGTTTAAAAAACATTAATAAACATATTTTGTTTTAATTTTAATTTTAGTTATTTCCTTCTTTAAATGTGAGATTTATAAATTACCATGATTTTAGAAAGTATTTCAAAAAGTTACTGTGGGTAGGGAAGGATGGCAAAACATGCCATTAATTTATGCGGTATTCCCTAGTGGAAAAAATGTGACCGGCTAAAAATGGAAATGAGGCTAATATATAATCCCTCCGTCCCGGAGAAATGCGCACAAAATGGGATGGCACAAGAATTAAGGTAAAAAGTGAAAAAGGTGATGTGTTGTGAGTGTAGATGGTTGGGTAGGAGAGAGAAAGTGGAGTAAGTGGATAATTTGTTGTGAGTAGAGACAAGTGGGTTCCATTTCCATTTTGTGATTTTGCAGATTATTATGGGACACCCAAAAGTTGTCTTTTTGCATATTATTGTGGGACGGAGTGAGTATAGGATTGAAGGAGTGAGTATAAATCTAGTTTAAACTGTTCAATTAGTATTTCTTTTGGACTTTAGTATACAGAATTAGCCATTTTTATAATACCATAGGGAATGTGAGGTATGAACTGGAATCAGTCAAACAAATTCTCATTGAATCTAATGATAGTGTAAAATCTCTGACGTTCATTTGGCTTGCCTTTATATCATTAATTTGGTGTGATTTTGTGACAACATTTATAGCAGAGATAATCAATTGTAGTAAGTCCTTACACTTGGCTTATCTTTTTGCATAATCATGTGGAACAGCTCGAGATGGAAGATGGTGATGAAATCGATGCCATGTTGCATCAGACTGGAGGTGGGCGTTAAAGCGTGAATGGAATTTCTATGCAACTCCAAGCAAGAATTTTCTGTAATAGCACTAGTTTCTAGTTCTGATACTCGGACATGTTCTAAAAGCTCTAATGTTTCAAAACTGGCTGTGTAATGGTATGTATATTGGGGGTTTACAATATGTTGAGTCAAAAATCAAGTTAATTTTCTTTTAGTGGATCATTTATTTGGCATGTGTCCTTTTGCTGTTTGTGAAGCTGAATTTCTATTGTTTGGTGGTCTACTCTTGTGGTGCCAGATTTGTTCATATCTTTGAATTGGCACGGCTTAGTGTAAACAATTGTTTGGGTTTTGTCTTCAAAACCCAAATCAATTTCACTCCATAGTTTCATAAAATCATTAAAGTTTGAGTTGGCCTTATAAAAAACTAGTTTTTTCTTAAGATAAGAAAAACTTAAGAAAAAACTTGTTTTCCAAAGCGCTGTTCAAAATAAACGGTGGCAATTTTGTAATTACTGGCAATCATGTTCAAAATAAACGGTGGCATTTTTGTAATTACTGGCAACCATGATAGATGCCAGTGTTAATATTATAAATGACCAGTGATTTCATACTGGCATTTTATAAACATGAAACTGACACTTTTTACACGGACATTTTTAAATATATGAACTGTTACTCTTCACACTGGCACTCTGTTACACTAACACTGGCACTTTGTTACACTAATATTTTTGCTGGCTCTCAAAAATACAAGAACTGGCATTTAAAAATATATGGACTGGCATTTGAAAACACATTTACTGGCACTCAAAAATGCATATACTGGCACTCAAAAACACTGATAATTATTTTTGCTGATATTCAAAAAAACATGAACTGGCATTCAAAAAAACATGGACTGGCATTCAAAATTACAAGAACTGACATTCAAAAATTACATTGACACTCAGTTACACACTTACTGGCACTCTATTATACACTAACTGACACTCCAAAATATATGAAATGACACTCCAAAACACATACACTGACATCTAATTACCCAGTCCACCAATGCATCAAATTCTCAAACTGGTACTCAAATACTTATAAACTGGCATTTCAAAACTAGAGAACTGGCATTCAAAAACCAGAGCACTGGCATCCAATTTATTGCTGTGGCCTTCTGTTGTGAAATTGGTGCTCCCCCGTTGCAATCAAAACAAAGAAATCAACACACCCACACGTACAAGAAAGAAACAATCACACACAAGAACACAAGAGTTGTTTACCCGGTTCATTCACCAACTCGTGAACTACGTCCGGGGGGCAATTGCCAAGCCAATATGTATTCTAATATGTTGCTACAATGTGTTCTAGGCCGAAATTATGCTTATATAGTTATACAAGGAAGCCCTAACTCAGTTTAAGAAGAGATCTAAACGAATTAGGAAACAAATCAAAACCGTGCCGAAATCCCGAACCAAGCGCGCCGCGCAGACCCTAGCGCGGCCGCCCTCCACGCCGTAAAACTCAACACCCACGTTTGACCTTCCGCCGCGGCCGCTCTCCTCCTCGAGCGCGGCCGCTCTCCTTCGCAAGCTCCTCCGACGTTTTCTTCTCCCTTGCAGTTTTAGGATCCAATCCCAACAATCTCCCACCGGAGACTAAACCAACAAACATAAAATCACTCATTAACTCCCACCACGGAGTAAAGGCCTTCGAACACATTTCCCCCTCCATATTGGCTTGACACTACCACTCCTCTCCTCAAGTACTAAGGCGAGTTGAAACCAAGCGACGTTTCAACCTCTCCGTGTTAGATCGTTCTTGCCTCCCCAAATCGCCTTCTACCTTGATTTCTCCCCGCAAGTCTAACTTCGCCTTCTCTCTCCGCACTCCACCTTCCTCGCAATGCCTCCCCTTGAAACTTGGACACACCTTATTTCTTGCATCGATCGTTCTTGGTGCCGGATCCGCTCTGTTAGGGCCCTCGATATCCACACCGCGTTGATCAACTTCAGGTCCTCCCCAACATACCGTTTCTTGATGTCTCCCCTTTTTACACCAACAGCCGGTTCTTAAGCCTCTTGCTCCCACCGGAACGAACATCGACATTGTAGGTAGAAGTACAACGTCTTCCCCTTAACCCTACGAGCCAACACCTTAGCCCCTTTTGTGACTTCCCAAGACCCACCAATGAAAGAAACACCATACCCTTCACCGTCAAGTTGTCCCACGTAAATCACCCTTCTCTTCAAATCCGGACATGCATCACGTCGTGTAGTTGTAAAACAGCCCCATTAGGTGTCTTCATCATTACATCCCCTTACCTTTGATCTTCAATGGTTGACCATCACCAAAATAGAGAACCCCAAAATCTCCAGTTTTGTATCGCTTCATTGATTCTCGCATCCCCACTAGCATGACAAGAAGCTCCGTAATCCAACACCCAATCTTCACCCGACCGCTCCTCCTCTAGGATTAATACATCACCACCATCATCCACCACGTTAGCACCACCACCTTTTCCTGACGGTCATAACTAATATGACCTAATTCGCCACAGTTGTAGCACTTGACCTTTTTCCCCTTAGGTCTCCCCCTATTTCTCTCCACCCTAAGTGCAGCCCCATCTACAGACGATTCTCCCCTTTTCTCTTTCCTTCGCAACTCCTCTTGAAGGACGAGATCTCTATCCTCCGTATACACCAATGTCAAGCTGACGTACTAATCGTTGTGACAGTAACCTCCCAACTATCAGGCAATGACTTTAGTAGAAAACAAGCTAGCACTTCATCGGAGAAAGTAATATCAACACTTTTCAATTGGTCCACCATACCTTTGAAATTGCCGATATGACTTGCCGCTGTCTGCCCCTCTGACATCTTCGCATTCGCAAACCTCTTTATCAAATGCACCTTATTGATATTCGACGGCTTCTCATACATGTCCGACGACGTTGCACGGAACGCACAACACCTTCCTCACAATTCCTTCACAATTCCTTCGACCTAACACCAGAAATCAAAACAGCAATCTCTCTCCCAACTGAGCTATCCCCGCAATTGATAAGTTAAATCCGTTGAATTTGAACGTTGGTGTTGAGCACAGGAAATCCGGCCGGTGGTGGAGGAGGGAGGAGGCGGCGGAAGAAGTGGACTATGCCTCTGAGTTCGGTGGGATGGTTGGTAGGGTTTTGATCTTGTGTGGAATTCGACTTTAAGCGGGAGGAAGCGACGCCAGAGGTGGTGAAGGGTGCAGTGGCGGGGACGACTAGCAGTTGTGGGGAATCAACAGTGTGAATTTGAAGGGTGAACATGATAATTGAAAACGAATATTATTGATACAGAGAGAGAGAGAAGAGATTCTTTAACACATAGTGAATGTGTGTGTGATCGGAATTGAAGGGGAGAGGGTCGCGGCGAATGGCACTTTGAGAAGGAGGATCGGTGAAGAAGACGGAGAGAAAATTGTTGTTTGCGTCTAGAGAGAAAGTAGTGAGAGAGACCGTTTAAAAAAACTCGTTTTTTTGTAAGCTCACAAAAAACGCATTTTTTATAAGTTTTTGGCTTAAAGTTTATATTTTTATATTGGTGGTTACGAATTACTATAAGTTGATCAAGAAAAATATGTGACTATTCCGAAAGGGTGGAGTATTACAATTTATTTTTTCTATTACAAATTTATTTCTTGATCAACTTACCGTCAACAAGTCGTTGCCTCATATGTATACATACTGTCAACAAGTTGTTGCCTCGTTCATTTTCGTTACTATCAATTATGATTACTTCACTCATCCAAAAACTTCAAAAAAAAGTCAAATTTTTTTTGGCAAATTGAAATTCAGTTACCAATGTTTGTATCAGTTTTATAATTTGGTTCCCAACATTAAAAAAGTTGCAAGTCAATTTCTAACATTAATATTTTATTGCAAATTGTTTTTTTTTTTTACTTGAAGGGGGTAGGGGTGGATGGGGTGGCAGGGGGTGGTGAGTGGATTGGGGAAGGATTTGTTAAAAATAAATTTTAAATGATTCATACTTGACGGGGGGGGGGGAGGGGTTGGTAGTGGTGAGTAGGGTGGAGGTGGTGGTGGTGATTGGGGTGGGTAAATTTGTAGTCAACTCAATTGAACATTTTTCGGAAAACATTTTCCTTACCAAACAATCTAAAACATGTTTATCTTATTTTTCGAAAAATATTTTCATTTTTCGAAAAACATTTTGCAGGAAATCATTTTTCGGAAAATATTTTACGCTAAACAAACGGAGCCTTAGTGTCTATTCACCTCTTGTAGAGATGGATTCATCTATTAAACAAGAGTTTTGGGAAGATTTGGAGTAGGTAGGGATGACAATTTTGAACTGAACCATGGATACCCGAATTGAACCGAACCGAATCGAAGTTGACAGTTATTAACTGGTTTGACTGGAATGGGGCGGGTAATGGAGAATAACCGAAATGAAAAAGTGGGGAACGGTTTGGTTTTGGTATTAGCATTACCCGGCCCATTACCTGAACCGAATGTTACCCGAACTGCTTATTTTAGTAATATAATTTTACCCTTATTCATATAAGTATATCCATGATATAGACATCATGTTGGTTGATGATGAGCTATAGATTTGAAGCTGACTTGAAACAATGGAATTGTTTCCATTTTGCTATATTTCAAACGTTAATTGTTATTTATAGTTTTCTTATTGTAATCTAGTGAATCTTTCCTTATGTTTGGTAAATTGTGATACACAACTATTTAATTTTTTTTGAGCTCTTATGAATTTGATTATATGAGTTTCAAAGTAGAAAAATTATCCTTTATCAAAGTTAATTTTTGAGTTTTTTTATCGCTAAAGTGCTTTAAAACAAAATATTAGTTTGACTAATTCCCCGCGGGGATTTCCCGATTAACTACTACCCGTGGGAAATGGGTATGGTATGGAAAATTGATTACCCGCCGGGAAATGGGGCGGTTATGGGGTACAAAATTGAATTGGGGAATGGGGGTGGTATGATGTATAACTGCCCCGAACTGCCCCCATTGCCATTCCTGGGAGTAGGTAGTGCAACGGGTATCTAGTGATGATGAGAAATTAGTCATTACGATATTAACGGACATTTGGGGTCTAGTCGAAACGAATTTGAGAACATTCATGGAGGTTTGGTTTTGGAACGGAATGAATCAGGATATGGTATCCTGAATTTTGCGATATCATATGACTTGAGTATAATGAACATTTGATTCAATAAGAGACAATCTCACTTGGTGACATATAGAAGTGAAGTTAATGTGAGTCAGATTGATTTCTTCTTATTAATAAATGCTTGTAGAAAGAGTTACACAGATTGCAAGGTTATTCCGTATGAAAGTACAACAACTCAACATAGCCTTGCGGTACTTGATTTTCGAAGTATGATAATTTCAAGGAAGAGAAAACGACAAGTGACGATCTTAACGGACATTTGGGGTCTAGTTGAAACGAATTTGAGAGCATTCATGGAGGTTTGGTTTTGGAACGAAATGAATCAGGAAATGGTATCCTGAATTTTGCGATATTATATGACTTGAGCATAATGAACACTTGGTTCAACAAGAGACAATCTCACTTGGTGACTTATAGAAGTGGAGTTAATGCGAGTCAGATTGATTTCTTCTTATTAATAAATTCTTGTAGAAAGAGTTACACAGATTGCAAGGTTATTCCGAATGAAAGTACAACAACTCAACATAGCCTTGCGGTACTTGATTTTCGAAGTATGATAATTTCAAGGAAGAGAAAACCACAAGTAGACCATTTAATTAAGTGATGGAGGCTTTAAAGGAAGAATCAACAGAGATTTTTAGCTAAGATGACCACTACCGGTATTTGGTCGAGTAATATGAAGGATATGGATATGGATTCGACTTGGACTAAGATGTAGCATACCATAAAGGAGGCGGTGAAATAAGTCCTTGGATAATCTAAAGAAAGCGTGCCAAGTAATGACACATCATGATGGAACAAGGAAGTAAAGCAAGTAATAAACAGCAAGCGATAATGCTACAAATCATTGGAAAAATGCAGTAGCGATGAAAACTATGAGAAGTATAATGAGGCTATAAGAGAAGCAAAGAGAACATTAACAGGCGCAAGAACAAAGGTGAATTAGGAACTTTATGATAGATTGGATACAAAAAAAGGGTAAAAGGATATCTATAGACTTGCTCGTACGAGGGATAAGAGGACACGGGATATTGGAATGGTTAAATGTGAGAAGGATGTAGATCAAAGAGTTCAAATCGGGGATAAAAAGATAAAAGATAGATGGAATTTGTAATTCGATACCTTGTTCAATGGCTATCAAGGGCAGGATATTGGAGATTTAAATATCCATTCGAGTATGATTTATCGAGATTTTATACGGATAATTCAAAAGGGTGAAGTGGAAATGGCAATGAAAAAAATGGGATTGAAGAAAGCCGCAGGGCCGGATGGAATACCATTGAGGTTTGGAGATGTTTTGGGAGAAAGGAATAGATTGGTTAACAACACTATTTAACAAGATATGAGGAATCAACACAATGGCAGTGGAGTGGAGGAAAAGTACCTTGATCCCTTTGTAGAAGAACAAATGTGATGTCCTAGATTGTGCCAACTATCGGAGGATCAAACTAATGAGCCATAATATGAAATTTGAAAACGAGTGATTGCACAAAGGCTAAGGAAAATTATGAATGTTTCAAATAACCAATTTGGATTTATACCCGAAAGATCGACTATGTAGGCAATCTATCTTATGCGACAATCCATATAGAAATATAGGGATAAAAAGAAAAATCTGCGTATGGTTTTCATTAATCTGGAAAACACGTATGATAAAGTGCCAATAGAGATACTTTGGTGGGATTTAGCAAAGAAAAACGTTTAAAATAAATATATTGATATTCTCAAGGACATGTATAATATAGTTAAAACTAGTGTACGAACTAGTGTTGGAAATACAAAAGAGTTTCCTATTAAATTAGAGTGCATCAAGAGTTTGCACTTAGTCCTTTTCTATTTGCTTTGATAATGGACGAATTGACGAGGTCAATCCAAGATGATATACCATGGTGTATGTTATTTGCAGATGATATTGTGCTAATTGATGAGACAAAAGAGGGCATTGATAGTAAATTGGAGTTTTGGAGACACACTTTGAGATCTCAAGGTTTTAAACTGAGTAGAAGTAAGACTGAAATTTGGAGCGTAAGTTTAGCAGAGTTGAAAGCAAGGAGGGTGATCACATTCGATGGAAAGATTGTACAAGCTTCTGAGTTTTTTTCGCTATCTTGAATTTATTATCCATAAGGATGGAGAATTAGATGGAGATGTGTCTCATAGGAATAAAGTCGGTTGGTTGAATTGTAAGAGTGACACAGGTTTCTGTGTGATCATGATATGCCCCATATATTAAAGGAAAATTCTACCGCATGACAATTAGGCCGACATTGCTTTATGATACTAAATATTGGGCCGTGAAACAGTGTCACGTTTAAAAGATGAATGTAGCGTAGATACGTATGGTACGATTGATATGTGAGCATACAAGGAATGATCGGTTGAGAAATGAGGTGATCAGGGGTAAAATAGGAGTTGCGCCAATTGAGGATAAAATGAGAGAAAATCATCTAAAGTGATTTGGTCATGCGAGACGGAGACCGAGTGATGCACCCGTTAGGAGATTTGAATAGCGGAGAAGTGATAAAATGACGAGGGGTATGAAAAAATCCAATCAAACTTGAATTAGGGTGATTGAAAGATATAAGTTTAGTTGAATTTGGTGAAAATATGGCATTGAAAAAGTCGGAGTGAAAAGCAAAAATTCATGTGTGTGATGAGGTTTTTTTTTCCTTATCTATTATATATTTATTCGTTTACTATCACTATTTGCCCCCACCTATTTTTTATTTTAACTTTTTTTTTTCTTTCACGATGAATTATGAAGATTTGTGTTAGCTGACTCCATATTATTTTGGGACTAAGACTTTATTATTATTGTTGTTGTTTAATTATTTACAAAAATGCCACCACATTTTTAAAAACTAGTTTTTTCTATACCTAAAAAAAAATAGTTTTCTTTTTGAGATTTTGGCTTTTAATAATGAAACTATATGATTTGGATAAAGAACTTAACAAATGGTACTCATTTTTTTTCTTTTTCGCATATCAACTAAACTTAATTATAAATACTTACACTTTTGAGTAAAACCGTATAGTACAAGTAAAAACATTAAACATACTCCACATATTAAACTCCACCTTCTACAAAAGGTTAAATAAATTTTATCATTTAAAATATTTAATTTATACTATTAATATTTTTAACAATTATTTAAATATAATAATAGTTAATTATAACATGATTTTTTGTTAAGAAGTGTGAAAAATATGATTTTTATATTTATTGTTTTAGAACACACACAAATAATTGACTTTTGAGTCTAAAAAATAAAGTTAATAAATATTTTGTATATATGAATATATGAATATATTATGAAAAAACGGGTTTTAAAATTACCATAAAACCCGTCGCGCTCTACCCCTTTCTTTGCGCGACTGCGCCTTCTTCTTGCACCGCCGAGTCGCCGACCAGTTCCCATCTGAAATCCGGCCATCCCAAGCTCCGATCGTCTTCTCCGGCCATCCCAAGCTCCGATCGTTCTCCTATTTTTCTTTCTCTGACAACGACAATAAAGAGTGGATCTCATGCTCAATTTACCCAAATTTTCAACCCAGGTAAGAACCCTAACCACATTGAGCAGTAGTAACAAAAGGATCTGAAATTGGGGCATATTTTTGAAGTAATTTTGATTTGGGAATAAAAGTGTAAGAACAGTCTTTGAATTTTGGGATAAAAAGTGCCAGTATATGTCAAAAAAAAGTCTCAGTTTATGTCGAAAAAAAGTGACAGTGTGTGTTTTAAAAAGTGCCAGTGTTAAGTTAAAAAAATGTCAGCGTTAGGTTTAAAAAGTGCCAGTGATAGTGTATAAAAGTGCCAGCACATGTACACTGACACTTATTGATACTACAACAGACACTTTTATAAGTGACAGTATCAATATTAAAAAGTGTCAGTGTAATGGCTGGCAATTATTAATACTACCACTAGCAAATGCCAGTGTACTCACTGGCAATTTTTAACATTAACACTGGCACTTGAGAAAAGTGCAAGAGTTTCTGGTTGAGTTGTGCTAGGGCTTATAATTTTTGCAATTGAATTAAACCATCAATTTGGTTCATTATCGAGACCATAGTTTTTTTTATTAAGTTTATGGATAAAAGAGTGTCAGTGGACATCTAAAAAAATGCCAGGGGACATCTAAAAAAGTGCCAGCGTCAGAGTAAAAAAATGCCAGTGCACGTCTAACAAAATACCGGTGTTAGTGTAAAACAATTGTCAGTCTTAGTTTAACAAAGTGCCAGTGTTAGTGTAACAGAGTGCCAGTGTGAAGAGTGCCAGTTCATGTATATAAAAGTGCCCGTGTAAAAAGCGTCAGTGCCAGTTTAACAAAGTGTCAGTGTTAGTGTACTGGCACTTTGTTAAACTGGCACTGACACTTTTTACACTGGCACTTTGTTACACATGCACTGTCACTTTGTTTACACTTGCACTTTGTTAAACTGGTACTGACTTTTTTACACTGGCACTTTGTTATACATGCACTGACACTTTGTCACACTGGCATTTTGTTAAACTGGCACTGACACAAACGGGAAAAACAAAACACGTTTTTCCTAAGTGCCAGAAAAAACGCGTTTTTACTCAACTTAATTAACATATTAGTTTATCTACATAAATTATAACTTATACTATATTTATTAATATTCGTACTATATTCATACCGATGTTTAAAAGAATTTTTACCATTTTTGTATTTTTAAGTCTTATTTTCACCGTAACTTTAAAAAATATTTGTTTTAAACTAATACGTTATTTTCAATGTTTTATATGCCTCCCATATTTAACTAATCACTAGATACTCCTGTTCCAAAAGATAATTTAAACATTCTTAAAAAATGAATCTATATAATATATAAAAGCAGAAACATTTTAAGACCATACAGCTCGCCACGTGGAATTCCAAGTCAGCTCTATATTCACCAATTATTAGCCGCCATGTGTCACATTCAATGAAAAGTTTTATTTTAGATTTTGATTTAAACACAAATTTTAGCTTTTAAATCCAAACAAAATATTTTTAAACGTAATAAATTCAAACTACAGCGGTTCAACTATTTCATCCGAAAGAATGTGATGGTGGTAGAAAGTATAAACATTGTCTTGGAGCATGCACTGATTTCTCTTATCATTATCCCCCATATTAGATTTTAGATTATTAGATTAGTTTATTTTATTGGATTAAATTTAATTTGTTTAAATTGTATTATTCTCTCCATCCTAAAATGAATGATTTTTTTCAAAATTTAATAATCATTTAAAAAAAATTTTAATCTAGAAAAAATAATAAACATTCTTTTAATTCATTTTCAAAATTTTAGATTTGTAAAAATATAATGAATTATGAAAAAAATTAAATCAAAAAATTTAAAAGAACATTTATTTTGAGACAATAATGGTCATTCAATCTATATAATATATAAAAGCAGAAACATTTCAAGACCATACAGCTCGCCACGTGGAATTTCAAGTCAGCTCTATGTTCACCAATTATTAGTAGCCATGTGTCACATTCAATGAAGAGTTTTATTTTAGATTTTGATTTAAACACAAAATTTAGCTTTTAAATCCAAACAAAATATTTTTAAACGTAATAAATTCAAACTACAGCGGTTCAACTATTTCATCCGAAAGAATGTGATGGTGGTAGAAAGTAGAAACATTGTCTTGGAGCATGCACTGATTTCTCTTATCATTATCCCCCATATTATATTTTAGATTATTAGATTAGTTTATTTATTGGATTAAATTTAATTTGTTTAAATTGTATTATTCTCTCCATCCTAAAATGAATGATTTTTTTCAAAATTTAATAATCATTTTAAAAAATTTAATTTTAATCTAGAAATAATAATAAACATTCTTTTAATTCATTTTCAAAATTTTAGATTTGTAAAAATAATGAATTATGAAAAAAAAATTAAATCAAAAAATTTAAAAGAACATTTATTTTGAGACAATAATGGTCATTCAATCTATATAATATATAAAACGAGAAACATTTTATGCCCTCACATTAAGCCATGTCACTATTATGACATGGCATTATGTGATTCTCCTATTGACCAATTATTCCTATATAGTAACAAACTAATTTTGCAACCCTAGCAAGAGATTTAGAGAGAAAGGCGGCATAGAGAGAGGAGTAGCCGAGAGAGAGATTCCGAGAGAGAGAGAGAGAGAGAGAGAGAGAGAGAGAGGAAAAAAGGAGCCAGCCGAGCCTAGGGAGGAAGAAGAAGAAGAACTCTTTTTCATTGCTTGGTAGATTCAACGCCAAGGTAAGGATTCAATCAGGGGCGGAGCCAGGAATTGGCCGAGGGGGGGGCAAGATTACACGGGGGTTCGGGGGCAGCGCCTCCGAAAAAAAATTTTCGGGTCAGACAAGTAAAAAATGGGTCGGATCCATGAAATACAATGTATTTTAGTTAACAAAAATGATAAAGGTAAATAATTCAAAGAACGATTGAAATAATGTTGAAGTATTTAACGCAAACAATTTATTAAAATATATTACTCGTACAAAAAAGAAATTCAAATTTGATAATTAAACTTGGGATAATAGGAAGAAAGACCAAAAACAAAAAAAATGGGAAAAGCCTAACGAATTAATTAAGATTGAAAAAATGTGAGGAAATTAGGAGAAAGAGAAAAACAAAACTGTTAAGAGAAAGAATAGCAAAGATGGAAGACAAAATTAATTGAAAATGTAGGTACCAGGGTTCGAACATGGATTTGAAAGGAAACACCAAAAGCTTTAACTTCACCCCTTCTACCGCTGAACCACACCACTCACTGGTGTTAATCTTGAAGTTAATTATATATATACATATATAACAAAAATATGGTGGGGGCAAAAAAAAAATTTTCACTGCATTTCCGCCGCTGGGGGGGGGGGGCGAGTGCCCCCACCTGCCCCCCCTGGATCCGCCCCTGGATTCAATCATCTTTTAATATGTTCTTTAACCTAGAAACTCATGGAATTAGATTAGGGTTTCATTATTGATATTGCGATTAATTGAGTATTAATCTAGCATAAAAAATAAGAGTATTCAGAGGTAAATTCTATATACAAGGCACCTTACATACAAGGCACCAATAATCCCCAAACTACCCTTCGTGTGTCGTGCTCGAAAGGACGACACGAAGCCTTCATGTCGTGTACTTTTACACGACATTAACTAATTGGGTTAAATATTAGGTCGTATGAAATTATACGAAATTTAAATTTACTCTGTCATTAATTTCGTACAAAACAACACGATATCATGTCCTAATGTCGTGTATATCTATACGACATATCATAATGAAGGTGTTCTTCGATGATTTGCGACACGATGTTAATGATACGCATATGCTATGTTATATTATTGAATTGTGTTGTTAATTGAGCAAAATTTATACACTTATACATGACAAGGAACAAACGTCATATTGGATCATACAATATCATATAACCTATCACATTTAAGTGATACCACTTTATTTATTTGGAGGAAATTCATGTAGATGAAAAACACTTGAAATGTCATTTAGAATGTAGAAAAAAATTAAAAAAAAAATAAACGAGGTAGCCGTATACCATTTTTGGCAAGATCGGGACACATAAAACCCTAAAAACTCTAAGTAATGGCACATATTTGTAACTCAATCTCCATTTAGATTTTGAGGAAACTCATGTAGATGAAAAACACTTTAAATGTCATTTAGAATGTAGAAAAAAATTAAAAAAAAATAAACGAGGTAGCCGTATACCATTTTTGGCAAGATCGGGACACATAAAACCCTAAAAACCCTAAGTAATGACACATATTTGTAACTCAATCTCCATTTGGATTTTGAGGAAACTCATGTAGATGAAAAACACTTGAAATTTCATTTAGAATGTAGAAAAAAATTAAAAAAAAAATAAACAAGGTAGCCGTATACCATTTTTGACAAGATCGGGACACATAAAACCCTAAAAACCCTAAATAATGACACATATTTGTAACTCAATCTCCATTTGGATTTTGAGGAAACTCATGTAGATGAAAAAAACTTGAAATGTCATTTAGAATGTAGAAAAAAATTAAAAAAAAATAAACGAGGTAGCCGTATACCATTTTTGACAAGATCGGGACACATAAAACCCTAAAAACCCTAAATAATGGCACATATTTGTAACTCAATCTCCATTTGGATTTTGAGGAAACTCATGTCGATGAAAAACACTTTAAATGTCATCTAGAATGTAGAAAAAAATAAAAAAATAATAATGAGGTAGCCGTATACCATTTTTTATTTTAGTATATGGTGTGTCGTGTCTAAATACACGATATTTACTAAGACATTTCGTATGAACAATACACGAAAGTAATCAGGGTGCATCTCGTGTATTGTTCATACGATATAATTACCAGAAACAAATACTATATCGTGTTTGTATACACGATATGTACCATAGTATCTCGGGTATATACACACGAGATACACCCTGAAGCCCTACATAAAACACGATATTGACGCAGACAACGGCCCAACAGAGAAACACCATCATTGTTGTACACCCATGCAGCTGTGACACCATTGTCCAAGTCTTAACACCCATAAATTTATACCCATTATTTTCATTAATTCTCATATCATCTAACACCATAGTATGGATTCTCCACAACATTCTCCAAGTTTTTATGATCATATTGATCTTGAGCTTGTGGAATGGTAGCATCATGTAGGAAATGGAGGCCGGTACCCTCAACACGAGCCCACCAAGCTCTATCATCCTCCGGTAAAGAAGCATGGGAGAACCTGTTGATTCCAAACAAAAAATTATAATTAATACTCCATCTGTTTCAAGATTCAGATGACATTTCGTATGCCAATACCCGAAATGTTGGTGACATTTCGTATGTGTTCATACGAATGGTCACCAACATTTCGGGTATTGGCATACGAAATGTAAACTGATTCATCAGTTTACATTTCGTATGCCAATACCCGAAATGTTGGTGACCATTCGTATGAACACATACGAAATGTCACCAACATTTCGGGTATTGACATACGAAATGTAAACTGATGAATCAGTTTACATTTCGTATGCCAATACCCGATATGTTGGTAACCATTCGTATGTGTTCATACGAAACGCACGCCGACAACTTTAAATTTTAGGCACACAAATTCGTATCCGATTCAAACAAAAAACCCAAATTAATGTTACGAAATCGCAATTAGAACCATTTAGGATACGTTTAAACAACATTAAGCATTATATAATCCATTTTAGGCATAAATTTGTTGTTGGGTTTCAAATTTAAAATCTAGGTTAAAAATAATTACTTTTGGAGCGGCGGAAGAAGTGACGGACTTTCCACCGATTTTAGGGAGGTTTGTCTTCATCGGCGGTGGTGGTCGGCGTCGTTCGTCGAGTGAGAGAGAGAAGAGAGAGCGTCGTTGTTTTGCGTAGGTTTTGAGAGCGAGAGAGAGAATAGAACAGGGACACGGCGTTTGAAATGGAGAGGGAGGGGAAGAATTTTTTTTTTAAAAGTATTTATATGGGCATTTTAGTAATTTCATACTGCCTTGCATAAATGGTGCCTTGTATATAGTACTGCCCGTATTCAGATAACAGAAAGATTGCTACAGGCATCAGAAATAGCATTCTAGGCTATAGTTGAATGTAGTTGGCATCAATTTATCGAAGCTCATCGTGCCGAAGCATGGTCTCTATAAAACCAAAACCACAAATAAAAACCTATCCCGATACAAAGGCATTATTTTGGCAAAAAAGATGTCAATGACATGATAATTTTGTTTAATCAGAAAACAATCAATAGATTAAACTAGAAAAAAATACATGAGACGATAAGAGACGAATGAGAAGCCTATCAAATTAAAGCAGAAGGACAACAAAGAAAAGAAAACAAAAGAGAGAACACCAATAGTAAAATACTCCCTCCGTCCCACCTCAATTGGTCCATTGAGGTGGGACACGATTTTTAAGAAAAATTATTAAAGTGGGAAGAAATTAGAGGAGAGAGAATGTAAAAGTTAAATGTGTGGTAGGGAATAGGAGAGAGAATGTAAAAGTTAAAAATATTTAATAGGAGAGAGAATGAGTGGGAGGAATAGTAAGTTAAAGTGGGTATAATGAATGGTTTTTTTGTAAATATATGGAGATGATAAGGGTATTAATATAGGAAAAACTTTCCATTTAAGGAATGGACCAATTGAGGTGAGACGTCCCAAAAAGGAAAGTGGACCAATTGAGGTGGGACGGAGGGAGTAATAAATAAGTGTTCCTATCACACAACGCAGCTCCTAAAAATAGATCCCCAATGGCAACCGGAAGCTCCCTGCTGCTATTTCCCAAAGAGAATCCAGAAGTTTAAAACTATCCATCAATAGCTTAATAACAAACCCACCCTCTGCAGATTGTGGAGTTGTATTCCATCCAATGGACCAAAAGATTGCTACAGGCATCAGAAATAGCATTCTAGGCTACAGTTGAATTGTGCACATAACAGCGGTTTTAAATTCTAAAGGTTGGTGGAATGGTGGCTTCGTAATTAGGGTTCTCCAAGTTTTTTTCCTGGGATTATATATTTGTATGAACATTGTTCCTGACCTTTTATGCTGCCTTGACTTGCGGCTTTCTGTTGTATCAACCCCGCTCAGGCGATTCATTAAGCGTTCGGAACAAGCCGCCTTCTCCCCCGACGCGCTCATTCTTTCCCAGGTATTATTACTTCTTTCATTCTTTCTTAATTCAAAATTATGAAGATTTTAATTTTCTGATTTGGAATTATTCATTCAATTAGTGCCTTAATGCATTCTGTTAGCACAAGTCAGTATTTGTTATGTTTACATATTATGTAGGAAGTCAATTGTTCTCTGTTTTTGTTTCCGTATATGCAATTTTTTTTTTTTTTGAATTAGGTTTAAGCTTGACAAACAGATTCCCATTGGTCAATATATCCTGGTAATTTGATTCATAATAAATTCAATAAGTTTAATTAATAAATAATTATACATTAAAATAAATTTTTAGCTTAGTCCTTTAAAAAAGATTTTTTTTTGTAGCTTAGTCCTTTAAAAAGTCAAACCAATAAATCAAGGTTAATTTGAAAAAGTCCCGAAATTTTAGGCTAATGTTTTAGAGATAAGTTTCAATTCAAATTATCCCGAAATTTTAGGCTAATAAAAGGTTGATGTTTATAAGGTAAATATTTATACAGTAAATTATCCCGATTTAAGCTCAATCAACATTAGAATTTTGAAATCAATTTTTAAATTTTCAGAAAACGGAAAAGCAATTAGTAAATACGGAAATATAAGCATAGCAATTAGTAAATAAGGAAATGTAAGTAATTAGGCTAATAAAATGTTAATGTTTATAAGGTAAATGTTTATGCAGTAAATTATCTCGATTCATTATTCTTTCCTAAATCTTTAGCCGAAGTTCAATTAAATCAACCACTAAAAAAGTGGGACAAACTTTTTGGGATTGAGGGATTATTTCCGAGAATTTTGCTTACATGATCAGGGTTCCATACTTCTGAGAAACATGCTATGCTGATATCTAGCTGATTAAGGGCTTGGAATCTAATAAAACTGACCAAAAAGAAGGATGGATCTAAATATGGACGATCATATAAACCTTTGATATAAAGATGATTGGAAGGATAATCGTAAGAACTTGAAAAGTACAACTCTTAACTTCAATGCACTAATTTATGTGTAATAGAGTAGACATGGTTGAATTTATATCTTTGGAACCTTCAAACGTCAGAGCAATTGGAAAAAATTTATATCTTCAATGACAACAAAATGTTTGACTGAATTTGCATGGAATCTGATGCTCATTTTAGAATAAAGTAAATACAAAATCTAAAAATTACTCTTTCCGTTCCACATTTATAGTGCACTATTCTTTTTTTTTTTTCAATTTCGTGTTCAAGATATGATAATTTTTAATTTTTAATACATATGACCTCCAATTTTTTCAATGCATAAATGCTTGCTTAGTTATCACTGTCAAAAATCAACCTTTGCATTATAAATGAACACATTACCTTTGAGCATTATGAAAATGAAGCTGATATTGAGTTCTTGCTATAGTCATATTGATTGGAGAACCAAGTGGACAAATGGAGTGTTTTATGGATCGGCCTTGAAATGAATTTTGGACATTCATTTCATGACGGAGGGAGTAAGTATTAGGAACTCTAAGTATAGTATTATTTGTTTAATTGTAAGACTTCCCGAAGATGGACTTGGAGATTGGAATGAGGGAATATATTCATATTGGGGTGTTGGGGGTTAATGTCACTTTAGGGCCTGGATTTCCATTTTTTATTAATTGGGTTCTGAACAACAATTTTGGAAATGAGACGATCTTTTCTGGACAATAAAAAATAGCAAAGGTGAAACTTACGTAAGTGCAGTTTGAGCTACAAAAGCGCATTCATTTAATTTTTTTGATATTTACCTAACATATTGTTTTCGTTTATTTAAATGAAATCACATATTATGTCGACAAGTCGATTGATTGGTATTAAATCAATTGATAAGAACGCTAGGTTTTGTAACATTAAAGCTCGCATTTTACGTAAATGGGAGCAGACAAACAGGTACGAAAAAACGTTAGAAGATGAGATGATATTAGTTGATGAAGAGGTAATAATTTTTATTAATTTACTTCCTTATCTTACATAATTTTTATTCAGGCTTCTATTTATTTAATTTGATCTTCATATTGAATCTTTAATACTATTTTTTTATTTGTTTAGGGTTCTAAAATTCAGGCTACCATCCCGAACAACTTGCCATCTATTTTGAAGATTAAGTTTGAAATTGGGAAAGTTCTAAATATTGAAAAATTTGGGATTGAAGAAAATATTCAATCAACTCAAAAGACAAAAATTAATCACAAATGAAAACTAACTATGAGTTTGAGGACTAAGACAGGAGATGCCGATACGTCTGTCCAAATTTCAGAAAATAGTTTCATGTTCGCACCTTTTCAATCAATTGGGTGTTTAAATGAAAAGTTCATAGTGGGTGAGAACTATGCCTCATATATCATTTTTTTTCTTTTGATAATAAATGAATTATATTTATTTTCTTTTAATTGAATTATTATATTTATTAACATGACCTTGTTATTTGCTAGATGTCATTGGTGAGTTTATTTTACCTTTATCAGATTTTAAAGTTGTGCAGAAACTGAATGCTAGAACGCTGAAAGTGAAACTTATTGATAACGAGTATGTGATACAAAAATATCATCGATTATGCTTATTTATAGACTAGTACTTAAAAGCCCGTGCCAAAGGCACGGGACGTCATGCATGATGGGCAAGCGACAAAAATATAAAAATGCGTATCACTAAAACTCTCCAATATTTTAATATTTATTAAAATAAAAATGTAAACAGTGAAAAAATATATCATAAGATCATATTCACAACAATTTGTAATATATTCATTCTGGATGATTTTGCTACAACTAAAAATTGAGAGATATAGACAACCAGAAAGGTAAAAGAAATAAAATAGTTATTAATAGTAGGTTATCTCCATTTATTAAATTGAGTAATGAAATTGACAAACTATCTTATAAAAAAGAAACTGTAAAAATGATAAATAAATGTGAAGCGTTCTACACCTGAATTATTTAAGATAATAGAACATAAAAAAATTAACATCAATCTCTTGGTTCTTGTGTGACAACACTGGCAGCTACTAAAGCTTCTCATTCAACTCTTTCAGCATAATCCACCTGCTCATAGAGAAAAAAGTAAGCAATCACCCATTTTTAATTATACTTGATGCATTATTTTCATTATACAAAAAAAAAAAATACCACTTCAGTAATGAAATTTGGATACTCCCAAATATCATTATACACTAAGGGGGGAGAAGTCACTTGAAAAGTATCAGTTGGAGGTTGAGCCGCTTGTAACTCTTAGGGTGAATTTGTAGGCACCTATACGAAATATATAGCAAATCAATAATATATAAGGGTAAACTTTTTATAAGCACAATATGCAAATAGAACTACATAAATATTAACAATTAATTATTAAAAAAATTCGCTTGATGTTATTAAATAGAACATACCTATTGTGGCCTACAGAAGAACTTCAGGATAAACTATATTCGTAGTGGATGTGTCATCTTTTGATGGCAAGAGAACCATTATCCTATTGAATGTAGTACATCGGGATAACGCAACGTATAGTTGGCCATGAGTAAACACTGGCGTCCGAAGATCAATTCCCACAAATTTAACTGACTGACCTTGTGATTTATTTATAGTCATTGCAAAGGACAACCTAATTGGAAATTGTCGTCTTGTAATAGGGAGAGTAAGTTCAGTAGCCGAGGGTGTAAGAGAAATTCTTGGTAAAAATACCAAATTTCCCGCTTTATCTCCAGTTAAAATTTCAGCTTCGATAATACGTTGTGCACATCGAACCACCCTTAATCTTGTTCCATTGCAAAGACCATCTCTTGGGGCAAGATTCCTCATCAAAATTACTGGGCAACCAACTTTCAACTGCAAGATTGAAGGGGGAAGACCGGGAGGATTCAATGAGTTTAAATATTCTACAGGGTATCTATTTGCCATGATCGGATCAATTGTATCATCATCCGCATATTTTGTCGGTAGATAGAAAACTAACGATATCACCAGGAAATATCTCTAATGCTTTGAGATTTATAAAATCAACATCATCGTTACGTGGGGATAGAATTGTTCGGTCAGTTAAGAACCTAGCGGTGGAAATCCCCGGTGTATGCAATTCTGGATAAACTTCTCTTATTAGTTCTTGGACATCCATACACTTTCGAATAGTATAAGGTAGCTCGATTGTCTCGTTTGGATTGGTTCCCACCTGTCATTGAAAGTTATTTAACATAAATTATGAAGGTCTATTAAAAAGAAAGATTTATTTTAAATGCATAAATATTACCCGGTTCAAATATGTCGCAAACTCAACATTTGCGAAATCATTTCGATCTAGCCGCATGTTCTCCGATAAAGTCAAGATGTGTATCTTTTTCCAAAGTGATGATTTTTGAAGAGTTGACCCCACAATTTGCTCACGATATCCTTTTGTTATAACAGGCAAAGTTTGACGGAAATCACCACCCAAAACAACAATAATTCCACCAAAAGGGCTATCGTTATCACGAATATCTCGAAGGCTGCGATCAACGGCCTCAACGCATTGGCGATGTTGCATAGGAACCTCATCCCAAATGATTAATTTTGTCTCTCTAAATAGTTGGGCATGAATTGATTGTTTCGTGAATGAGCACACCGTATCTTCTAACACATTTAATGGTATACAAAATGTAGAATGTGCAGTTCTACCGCCTACCAACAATAAGGAAGCAATTCCTGATGATGCTACACAAATCACGATATTACCCTGCAATCGACACATTCCTGCAATTGTGTTATACAAAAAGGTTTTACCCGTTCCTGCACCCCCATTCAAGAAGAAGATCTTGCCTTCATTCTGAATCACCGAAGATATCACAAAGATCGAAAGAATGTCTTTGACCAGCATTTAAGCGGGAGACATTATTTTCCGCACCGGTAGTACGATCATCGAACTGAAGTTGTCTATGTTCCCACAATAGTCTGTTGTTGCCCACCATTTGTGTCCAATTTTGAAGCGGGAGGGGCATTGGTGGAAAATCTTCTAAACACTTTCCTGTTTCTTGCAATATATCATTTAAGAGATGCAAACCATAATCGGTTACTTGTTCATCATTCGGATTTGGAATTCCAAATTGTGTGCGCAATTTATATGGAAGATCATCACATATATTCATAGCAAACTTATTCCACAACTCATCAGGTTTTAGTGGAGAACATTGTGTTAGAATAAGTGCAAATAACCGTCGTAATTGGTATCCAGTCTTCATAATTGATCCTTCTTCCAAACATTGCATCCATTCTTCATCATCTTCTAGAAGACCCCTAGCAACACGTGCGTCTTTGAATGTATTATGTTGAATTCCATTGTATGTTCGTAGATTTTCCCAAGATGTTGGCCCTTTAACATTAGTTAATAAGAGGCGCAGATAAAATCTCTCACCACTCGAGGGGCTAGCAAAATATATTCTACCGATTGCATCGCTTCGATAATTTGGATGTCTGCGTCTCCAATTATTTTCCGCCCATGTGTAATGCTTAGGCATTTGTTGATAAGTTAAATTTCGAGCCATTTCATCATTCACAACAACTAAAAAAGCCATCAACTTTGTTACTTTCCCCTCGGCTCGTTGGATTATTTCATCTCGCGATCTTCTTGAATCACACGTAACATTATGTTCTCCAGGTAAATGGAGATCTAATCGAACAACATTAGGAACTTCTTCATGTAAAATGTAGCCAAATAACCGCCATGCAGGCTTAGGTGGACTAACATACCTCGCATCAAGATATTGTTGGATCTCATCACCTCTCCCCAGAAACCATTGTTGTTCGATCACGACCTTTGTGTATGTACTTATTAATGTACTTAACACATGTCAATCCAAAGACAAACTTCCACATTAATATGACAAGTCAAACATCTACGTGAGATAAGGATTATGAGGAACAACATCTCTATTATCTATCTCTTTCCTCGAACTGTACATACCACTCCATCATTGCGGCGACGATAAATAGCATACCCGTCGTATCAATAGAAGTTGTTTCAAAGAAATGGTTTTGGGTATCTTTTCTTACATAAATTATTCTCCATACATTGAGCATTTGAATTTCTCGTGCCGCAAGGTCCATGTATCATACATCTCTTAACTGTGTCGAACAATGCAGGCTTCCTATCTGGATCTGGTAACTCGGCACATACCACCTTATCAACTTGCTCTGGGGTCCTGATCTTATCGGGCGATGCAAGGAAAAAAAGAGCATGCATGTGTGGTAATCCCCTTTTATGATATTCGATTGTGAAAACATATGCTACTATTATTCCAAACACTCTTTTAGTTTTTATTACTTTCATCAAATGTCTTCTCTTCAATTCAAAAACTCTAGCAACTAAATCTGGTCGATCAGCTGCAGTTTGATTAGGGAGTAGAGCATCACTAATTTCTGGCCATGCTGAGTTGGCTGTCATGGTTAAAAAAATATCAGGATGCCCGTAAGCGCGAGTAATAGCCATAGAATCCTGAAAAATTTCATACATCTGCCTTGGTCCACCTATGAAAGAAGATGGGAGAATATATCTTGTTCCAATTTGGTCGGGTCTTGCACCCCCTTCATGATAAATTTCCTGGAGATCATTATACCTTTCAAATCGAACAAATAATGCTTGATTTTGTTTAATATAGGAAAGACGGTTTTGTTCTGTTGCAGCCCAGACATCAACCAAAAATTCTTGAAAGAGTTTTTGGGCTCTCAAAATTGTTGAGTACTCTGATCTCCGTTCAAATAAACGATAGCTATAGTAATCCATCATTGTGAGTCGATTTCTGGTTTTAGTACTTGGAGCATTTTTTTCCAGATCCCAAAGAGTCATAGATGGTTCCCATCCTAGCTCACCAAAAGGAAACAATAACACGTAGTGTAATGGTGTGTATGCTGGATGACATTCATTTATTCGCATCAAGCCTTGGATTCCTCTGTAATGTAAAACAATATCTCTTGATCCCCTTATCTCAGTACCATCACCAAGTAATACTATAGCAATCTCATCAACAGTTGGGGCATTATACCTTCGTTGATCTCTTCTTGGATCATAATGCAAATAAGCTGGTAAATCTTGATTAGACTCATCTTGATTTTGTTCTTCTAATACTTCGTATGCTTGACGAAACTTGGGTACGAATTGATTATTTTCTAACAAACATTCTTGGATGCTGCCCAAGAGATCTCTATTTAATGTTGGATTCCGACGTTGACGACTATCTAAGGCGGTGAGCGGATCATATATGTAAAGTTGAGCATAGACTGGAGCAGTATCTGGTTGGGGTAATAAAGAACCTGTGCGATGTCGCAACTCACCGTGTATAGTAAAGCTATAAGGACCTCTACCTGGCAGGACACGATCATCTATTGTACATCCAAGACTTGTAAAAGCATTAGCGGCATTATATTGTCGAATATCTTCAAAAAACGATCTTGAGCGGTTGTCACTGCCATCATATAATCTCCTAAACAGGGTAGGTGGATCACGAAGTGTAGGAAGCCTGACTTGCCCTTGTAAGCAACATGTTCCGAATTTGGGATTAATTGTAGAAGAGGATACCAATTTCTCATCAATCCAATGTAAGGCACCACAATATGGACAAACGATGTCCATTCTGCCAAGGGAATGTCGATTTTGATTGATAGGAGACCTATATATTTAAAGTTGAATTACAATTATTTTAGATAAGTTTATTTGAATGAAATATGATTAAAAGATTAATTAAGTTAACATGTTTGACGCATACTCTTGTTCACGCAATCGTCGATTCCTTTGTGCTACTGCCGACGCATTCTCCCGTTCACGTAATCGTCGACTCCTTTGGGCTATTGACCGTCTTGAGTTTTCAAATTCTGTGTTAGAAGTTGGTCCAATTCTACTGGTACTATGGGGATTTGTGCGCTGTGGCGTGACATACGTCCTCTCCAGTGATGTAGACGTAGTTTGGGTGTGTATGTAACTTATGGAAGATGAGCTTTCTCCTAAGTCTATATTCGAAGATTGTAAAAACATATGTCGAGATGTGGGTCTAATTATTAGCTCAGGGAATTCAAGCACATCGTCCTACACCAATTTAGTAAAATATATTAATGTATGAATTAGAAACTAATTTTTTATTTGTAATTAAATGTATTTCTTGGTGTCTCATTGACTATATTAGAATTAGTATCACAATTTGGAAATGATACAGATGAAAAGCAGTGAAAAGAATACCTGTGATGTTGTCGCCGGCTCTTTTCCCTTGCTTGAATGTTGGTCCATCGAGTTGAACGTAAAGCCTTAGAGATAAATGAACATAAAAATGAGAATAAATTAATACTAATTTGATTGAACCAAATTAATATTGAATAAAATGCAAAATTAGGATTACAGTTAAGATGATGTAATGTAGTTTTTTTATTTATCTAACGGTAAATATTACTCAATATACAAATATGTGGTTAATATTCATGGTATGCGTTATAGGCGTGTAGGGGAAAGCCAGTCATGGGCCTTTAGATACGGTGTATTAAAATGTAGTACCATAACATTGTAGGAGGCAACTTCTGTAATGGCCCAGTCCAAAACCTTAATGTAATGCAATATAAGAAGGCGCAATGATCTGATCTGATCTGGTCCTAAGCCTTAATGCTTTTGCATTAACACTAACTATCGCTTTGACTTTTAAGTATTTAACTACTAATCAAATTTCCATTTTTTTGTTGGAAATTAGTCCACCTAATCTCATCTCTCCTAACCAACATTTAAAAAACTCCCTTTTTTAACTTTCGAAATACGTAGTATATAATTACTCTTCTGTTATAGAATAAATGGCGTGATTTTTCTTATGTTAAGATGGAACTTAGATCAATTATTTTATTTATAAAAAAATAATCATATTTTCAATATAGCAATTAGCCAATTATGTTCCCTAAACGGCCAGGAAATATTGTAGTAATGACTAAAGTTGGTAATGACTACAGGGCATCATTCCTAACAAATGTTTATCTCATAATCCATTTTTCCAATGTTTGCAGCGACTGTTAACTCTGTAACGAACCCCTGAGTTCTCTTTGCAGTTCATTCACAACAAACCAAATGCAACATCTCTTATCGATGAACTCATGCGATTACATTATTTCTACCGGTAAGTTAACCTTTTAGCACACCATGAGCAGGCAGACGGGAAAAGAGAAGACTCACTAATTTGAGAGGTAATCAAATACTGATTTTAGTTTAAATTCGTATCCGTTTCGATTATTACTTTTTCACACATTGCAAATTGTGAAAGCTAATCAAAGTACATGGTTTTGCAGTCTGATGGGTTCCCCGCGCTTCTTTTCTTCCCAGCTGGAAACAAAAGCTTTGATCCAGTAAGTAGTTTTCGAAACTTCAGTTTCAGTGTTTCTTGATTTTCATTTACCCAGGTTTTCCAGATTGGTTATTTAGCAACTAAATAAAATTCAGCAAAACATTAATGTTTCCTTGGTGCGGCAGATTACTGTAGATGACGAACGAATTCATTCCCATTCTTTGAAATTTTGTTTTTCGATTTCTTGACCAACATTCAGATCTCTGAATATAAGTGGAGTAGCTAAAGTCCGAACCTTAACACACACAAAGTTGTATTGTAATCAAAGATAGCTATTTAGTTGTAATTCATAATATCTTTTATTTTCTTATGATGAGGATAAGCTGTCATTGAGGAAATATGATTAGGGAAGAGGCCATTTGGGGTTGATTGTCATATGGTTCTAACACAACAACAACAACAACAACACAAAAAAAAAAAAAACCAGAAGCGTTTAAAAGCTAAAACCAATCACAGCAAAGCAGAAGCAAAAGGGCTTGCTTGCACGAACAATTCCTATTCCAAAATATTGGTCCAAAGGAGTATGAAATGCTAGCATATTTTTCCTAATTAAATGTAAGAGGTTAAACTATCTGTCTAGTAAATGTTTCGTCTGACTAATCTTATAGCAGTCTTTCCATACTCCGATTTGTTATTTTCTAGCTATTAGAAATATGATGCTGGATTCGTATATTCAGCAGACTAATGTATCTTGTCAAAATTTGTGTTCTATGACTGTTGGGCCAAGTGCTTATGATAATTAATCTGATTACTTGCTCATTACTTGGTTTTCGGGTGACAAATGAGAAGGAACTAAAAAGAAATAACAAAAAAAGTGAAAACATATGAGTACTTGTAATGGAGCATAATTGATTATAACAATTTTTGGTTAAATGTTCCTTTTGTTTCATTTTACTTTCCTATTCATTTGTCTTTTCCTTGTACTTTTAACCAAACAGAGCATTAGTGTAGTTTCCCCCCTATTTCTAATCCAGAAGGTATGCCGATACGAATTCAAGATATAAAGGGGAAAGAATGGACATTATACCTTTCAAATCGAACAAATAATGCTTGATTTTGTTTAATATAGGAAAGACGGTTTTGTTTTGTTGCAGCCCAGACATCAACCAAAAATTCTTGAAAGAGTTTTTGGGCTCTCAAAATTGTTGAGTACTCTGATCTCCGTTCAAATAAACGATAGCTATAGTAATCCATCATTGTGAGTCGATTTCTGGTTTTAGTACTTGGAGCATTTTTTTCCAGATCCCAAAGAGTCATAGATGGTTCCCATCCTAGCTCACCAAAAGGAAACAA
The DNA here is from genome assembly GCA_022495995.1 of Adenophora triphylla var. japonica. Lineage (NCBI taxonomy): Eukaryota > Viridiplantae > Streptophyta > Magnoliopsida > Asterales > Campanulaceae > Adenophora > Adenophora triphylla. The sequence continues at coordinate 68,216 of JAFEMH010007834.1, forward strand.
TAACACGTAGTGTAATGGTGCGTATGCTGGATGACATTCATTTATTCGCATCAAGCCTTGGATTCCTCTGTAATGTAAAACAATATCTCTTGATCCCCTTATCTCAGTACCATCACCAGGTAATACTATAGCAATCTCATCAACAGTTGGGGCATTATACCTTCGTTGATCTCTTCTTGGATCATAATGCAAATAAGCTGGTAAATCTTGATTAGACTCATCTTGATTTTGTTCTTCTAATACTTCGTATGCTTGACGAAACTTGGGTACGAATTGATTATTTTCTAACAAACATTCTTGGATGCTGCCCAAGAGATCTCTATTTAATGTTGGATTCCGACGTTGACGACTATCTAAGGCGGTGAGCGGATCATATATGTAAAGTTGAGCATAGACCGGAGCAGTATCTGGTTGGGGTAATAAAGAACCTGTGCGATGTCGCAACTCACCGTGTATAGTAAAGCTATAAGGACCTCTACCTGGCAGGACACGATCATCTATTGTACATCCAAGACTTGTAAAAGCAGTAGCGGCATTATATTGTCGAATATCTTCAAAAAACGATCTTGAGCGGTTGTCACTGCCATCATATAATCTCCTAAACAGGGTAGGTGGATCACGAAGTGTAGGAAGCCTGACTTGCCCTTGTAAGCAACATGTTCCGAATTTGGGATTAATTGTAGAAGAGGATACCAATTTCTCATCAATCCAATGTAAGGCACCACAATATGGACAAACGATGTCCATTCTGCCAAGGGAATGTCGATTTTGATTGATAGGAGACCTATATATTTAAAGTTGAATTACAATTATTTTAGATAAGTTTATTTGAATGAAATATGATTAAAAGATTAATTAAGTTAACATGTTTGACGCATACTCTTGTTCACGCAATCGTCGATTCCTTTGTGCTACTGCCGACGCATTCTCCCGTTCACGTAATCGTCGACTCCTTTGGGCTATTGACCGTCTTGAGTTTTCAAATTCTGTGTTAGAAGTTGGTCCAATTCTACTGGTACTATGGGGATTTGTGCGCTGTGGCGTGACATACGTCCTCTCCAGTGATGTAGACGTAGTTTGGGTGTGTATGTAACTTATGGAAGATGAGCTTTCTCCTAAGTCTATATTCGAAGATTGTAAAAACATATGTCGAGATGTGGGTCTAATTATTAGCTCAGGGAATTCAAGCACATCGTCCTACACCAATTTAGTAAAATATATTAATGTATGAATTAGAAACTAATTTTTTATTTGTAATTAAATGTATTTCTTGGTGTCTCATTGACTATATTAGAATTAGTATCACAATTTGGAAATGATACAGATGAAAAGCAGTGAAAAGAATACCTGTGATGTTGTCGCCGGCTCTTTTCCCTTGCTTGAATGTTGGTCCATCGAGTTGAACGTAAAGCCTTAGAGATAAATGAACATAAAAATGAGAATAAATTAATACTAATTTGATTGAACCAAATTAATATTGAATAAAATGCAAAATTAGGATTACAGTTAAGATGATGTAATGTAGTTTTTTTATTTATCTAACGGTAAATATTACTCAATATACAAATATGTGGTTAATATTCATGGTATGCGTTATAGGCGTGTAGGGAAAGCCGGTCATGGGCCTTTAGATACGGTGTATTAAAATGTAGTACCATAACATTGTAGGAGGCAACTTCGTAATGGCCCAGTCCAAAACCTTAATGTAATGCAATATAAGAAGGCGCAATGATCTGATCTGATCTGGTCCTAAGCCTTAATGCTTTTGCATTAACACTAACTATCGCTTTGACTTTTAAGTATTTAACTACTAATCAAATTTCCATTTTTTTGTTGGAAATTAGTCCACCTAATCTCATCTCTCCTAACCAACATTTAAAAAACTCCCTTTTTTAACTTTCGAAATACGTAGTATATAATTACTCTTCTGTTATAGAATAAATGGCGTGATTTTTCTTATGTTAAGATGGAACTTAGATCAATTATTTTATTTATAAAAAATAATCATATTTTCAATATAGCAATTAGCCAATTATGTTCCCTAAACGGCCAGGAAATATTGTAGTAATGACTAAAGTTGGTAATGACTACAGGGCATCATTCCTAACAAATGTTTATCTCATAATCCATTTTTCCAATGTTTGCAGCGACTGTTAACTCTGTAACGAACCCCTGAGTTCTCTTTGCAGTTCATTCACAACAAACCAAATGCAACATCTCTTATCGATGAACTCATGCGATTACATTATTTCTACCGGTAAGTTAACCTTTTAGCACACCATGAGCAGGCAGACGGGAAAAGAGAAGACTCACTAATTTGAGAGGTAATCAAATACTGATTTTAGTTTAAATTCGTATCCGTTTCGATTATTACTTTTTCACACATTGCAAATTGTGAAAGCTAATCAAAGTACATGGTTTTGCAGTCTGATGGGTTCCCGCGCTTCTTTTCTTCCCAGCTGGAAACAAAAGCTTTGATCCAGTAAGTAGTTTTCGAAACTTCAGTTTCAGTGTTTCTTGATTTTCATTTACCCAGGTTTTCCAGATTGGTTATTTAGCAACTAAATAAAATTCAGCAAAACATTAATGTTTCCTTGGTGCGGCAGATTACTGTAGATGACGAACGAATTCATTCCCATTCTTTGAAATTTTGTTTTTCGATTTCTTGACCAACATTCAGATCTCTGAATATAAGTGGAGTAGCTAAAGTCCGAACCTTAACACACACAAAGTTGTATTGTAATCAAAGATAGCTATTTAGTTGTAATTCATAATATCTTTTATTTTCTTATGATGAGGATAAGCTGTCATTGAGGAAATATGATTAGGGAAGAGGCCATTTGGGGTTGATTGTCATATGGTTCTAACACAACAACAACAACAACAACACAAAAAAAAAAAAAAACCAGAAGCGTTTAAAAGCTAAAACCAATCACAGCAAAGCAGAAGCAAAAGGGCTTGCTTGCACGAACAATTCCTATTCCAAAATATTGGTCCAAAGGAGTATGAAATGCTAGCATATTTTTCCTAATTAAATGTAAGAGGTTAAACTATCTGTCTAGTAAATGTTTCGTCTGACTAATCTTATAGCAGTCTTTCCATACTCCGATTTGTTATTTTCTAGCTATTAGAAATATGATGCTGGATTCGTATATTCAGCAGACTAATGTATCTTGTCAAAATTTGTGTTCTATGACTGTTGGGCCAAGTGCTTATGATAATTAATCTGATTACTTGCTCATTACTTGGTTTTCGGGTGACAAATGAGAAGGAACTAAAAAGAAATAACAAAAAAAGTGAAAACATATGAGTACTTGTAATGGAGCATAATTGATTATAACAATTTTTGGTTAAATGTTCCTTTTGTTTCATTTTACTTTCCTATTCATTTGTCTTTTCCTTGTACTTTTAACCAAACAGAGCATTAGTGTAGTTTCCCCCCTATTTCTAATCCAGAAGGTATGCCGATACGAATTCAAGATATAAAGGGGAAAGAATGGACATTTCAGTTCAGGTTTTCGCCAAACAACAACAGTCGGGTGTATGTGTTAAAGGGTGTGACCCCTTGCATACAAACTATGCAACTGCAAGCTGGAGACATAACTGATAATGACGGACGTTGATTGAAAAATTTAGAAAAGCTTGAAACAAATATGAGGTGACTTTTTCAACAAACTATTCGACTTATCATTATTCCATCTTTTTACACCAAAAACCAAATTAAACTCAAATCCCAAACTAAAACTGAAGAAAAAAAAAAAAAAAATACCTCTGCCGCAAAAACCAAATTAAACTCAGACCCTTGCGTCGTCGCTGTTCACAGCTCCACAACCTACGCCAACAACCAAATCCCTTTGCGACCTTGCGACTTGACAACCCATCTTCTCAAGCACCACTGTCGCAAGCAAAGCATACAGGCCTCCTTGAAGGGTGAAATCCACAAACTTGCGCGAGAGAGAAATCCACAAACTTGGTGGGTGCTGCTTACACACTTGAGTGAATATGGAATATCTAGAGAGAGAGAGAGTGGGGGGGGGGGGAGAAGAAGCTGTGTCAAGGGAGAAGAAATGGGTAGTGATTATAGAATATCTAGAGAGAGAGAGAGAAAGGGGGGGGGGGTTTTGAAGAAGCTATGTGACGGGAAAAAACGCAAATGCATATAGAAGTTAAGAAACCGCAGAGAAGTTATCAGTAGTGGGCTAATTAGGTTAATTTTAGGCCGTTAGATCTATTTTCTGAGAAGCAATCCTAGCCGTTCTTTGTCTTAGCAGTTAGGACCATTCCCTATTGTAATATACTAGTACTTAAAAGCCCGTGCCATTGGCACGGGTCAGTACAAAAGGGTAAGCAGTAGGGAAAATAATAAGTGAAAAAAAAAAACAGTTTCTCCATCTATATATTTTTCTTTGTTTGACTATCAATGTACATCAATTATGCACTCTACATTCAATTTCACCAAATATTCAAAGATCATTGACATTAAACATCAACTATCAATTTTTATGCACAAAAATATAGTAAAAGATTTAGAGAAAGATAAAAAGAAAAAATTGTTAACTTGAATCTCAAACGACAAATCCTAACAAAGACAATAGAAATAAGTAACTTGCTCTCTGCAGGCAGCAACAATCATCTTAAATCGAAAGCAACACCTCTCTACGCTAGCATCTCTTGTAGCAACCTTTCGATCGACCTGCTCCAACCGAAGTCCTCCAACAGCTCCCTTTTTTACCTTTTCTATACAAAAAAAAAAGAAAGAAACAAAGCTTTGACCATCAGATGGCTTTACTGTCGTCAGAGTGAGAAGAGTGGCAGGGTGTGTGAGATAGAGTAATTACCTGAGGTTGAGGTGTGTGAGATAGAGTAATTACCTGAGGTTGAGGGATGCAAAAGGAGAGGTAGTTTTCCTTTGAGTATTTGATGCAATGTTGCCAATAGATGAAGGTAAGATAAATAATGAAAGAAAATATTTAATCAAAATGGTTTATGGACATGAGATAAAAAACAAAACATACTATTGATTATAACCGTGTTTCATCAAGACATCAACACACTTCTTCAAACTCTATTGCACCCTATAATATAAAATGCATCCTAAATCCCTCCGTCCCTAATTGAATGTTCAAATTTCATTATAAAGGACACTCTAAAAATATGTGCTTTTTATACATTTTAATGAGAAAGCTCATTAAATATTCTTGTTATCCACTTTCTAAACATTTAGTTTTATGATAATAAAATAAATAGCGAAAACAATTTGATAAAAAACGTAGGGAAAAAGTTTTTTTATCCACCACTTTCTAAACATTTAGTTTTATGATAATAAAATAAACAGTGAAAAGAATTTGGTAAAAAATGTTTAGGGAAAATGTTTTTTGCAAAAAAGATATTCATTTTGGGACAAAAACTTCTTGAATTTGGACATTCATTTAGGGACATAGAGAATACCACAGATGACCAATCAAGGAATGCACATAAAGAAGAAAAATGTTTTTTTGCCTGGAATACACTTATCTGTTGACCACAACCACAGTACATTATTCAATTCTTGCAACTTCCTGAAGCAAGGGCCCGATTAACTTTCACAACATCCAACAAAGATATTTCAAACAAACAAACAAATGAAAATTACAAAATTAACTCTTAAAATCAACAAACGGATATAAATTAACAAAAAATACACAAATATACATAAACTTCACGGGGAATCAGACTCTCATATTAAGCAATACATCAAAACGAATAAGTCCTAAACACAGTTTAATACAAACTCCTTAAACCATTGAAAGATCAATTCAAAACCAAAGCATAAGTCCAATAAATTAACAAACAGATAAAATCTACGAAAGCACACATAAAATTCACAATTTTTAGTCCTAAACACAGTTTAATTGAGATACAAAGCAAGAAACATATACAAATCTTAGAAAGAAAAACCGAAGTGCACAAAGCAAATCAATAAACCCTAAAAATTCACAATATAATCAACTCCATAAGTTTTGGAAGTTAAGTGATTTTGAAGCCTTAATTTTGAAAATGACACTTAACTTTTTGGGACAAACGAAAGGGGAAAATGAAACTATCATGTAGGGACGGAGAGAGTATTTCTTTTATACTC